>JAQFZY010002539.1:0-11531 GCA_034696285.1 Hypogastrura burkilli
TGTATTTACGTTACGACTCACTATTTATCTTTAGCTGAAATCGTAGTAAGCTCTTGCGTTTTGGTTCTATAGCGCTATTACACATCTTTACCTTTGTCGATAGCACCGATTAACAATTGGCGGGTTCATGCAGGTTAGTCTCGTATTTTTAAACGTTAATGAAGAATGGAACTGGATGGGTGTTAACATTCAATTGTACGGGTACTTAAATTGTACAAAACGATTTCTTTTACTATCGTACTACACTATTATGTGTTTGGTAGTTCTTGCAATTGATAGATCTACCTTTGTCTGTGTCGTTTTTAACTATTAAAAATAATTCACAGCTTCTGTCTGCTCTATGCTGTAGTGGCTTAATGTTAGTGTAAAAGTTCCATTATTCATTACAATTTTTCCGGAACGACTAACTGCGTCTTCTAATTCTTTCTAGGATGCATGGGACATATGGGTGCGTTTGGTTTTGTGGAGATACTGATAATGGTGGTCCATGCACCCTGGAAATAATTAGAAGACGTTGTTAGTCGTTCCGCGTTAGCGCGGGCTTGTTTGGCTTTCTACTAAAAATAGCGCTAACGGGTCTTCCCTGTTTGTCAATAAAGGTAAATAAGCAATAGGGGGCATGGGCGAGTTAGTGGGATTTGAGTTAAGAATAGCCGGCATTGGCATGGACATGTCATAATTTACACCAGTAAGTGGATCTTCCTCACTGCATAAATACAAAATACTGTTACACTAAATACTGCTACAGCAAGACAAGCAACGTTCAAGCAACAGAGGTGTCGGGAAAACTCAAACCGAAACAAAAGGAAACCGAAGCACATCTCACACTTCCTCTTCATTGAGAATTGAAAACACGGGCAGACGAGACAGACGTACTACTTTTTAAAGTTAATTATTCTGTTCTCTTGAGTAATCAGTAATCAAGTATATCTACATTTGAAACTTTCAAGCTATTTGGTCAAATCCAGACACTGAACAGACTGTGCTGTAGCAGAGGCTCGGAATCGGCCCGGTATCCTGCCGACAAAATGGGACACTTTCAATTCAGCCCGACAATATCCATAGTGAAGCGGGCAAACAAAAACTCCAGTTACAAACACGTATTGTATTTTGTATTTGATATTTACGTGTTTATATGGGTTGGAATAGCCCCGGCCCAAGCCGCCTAATTCAGAACTCTGTGGTTTGACCTATTATTAGTCGAATATCGTATTACCGATCTAAGATGTTCCTTTGACTAGCCAACAAGCCTGCGCGAACGCGGAACGACTAACTACGTCTTCTAATGATTTCTAGCGTGCATGGGTCATGGTTGCGTTTGTTTTAGTTGAACTGCTGATAATGGTGGTCCATACACCCTATAAATCATTAGAAGACGTAGTTAGTCGTTCCGCGTTACCGCGGGCTTGTTGGCTTTTATATTATACAAGCCAAACAAACCCGCGCTAACGCGGAATGAATAAACACGTCTTCTAATCATTTCTAGGGTACATTTTACCACTGTTATAAGCAGGTCCACTAAAACAAACACACCCGTGGCCAACGTATCCTAGAAATAATTAGAAGACGAATAAGAAGAGTGGTTATTCGTTCCGCGGTAGCGCGGGCTTGTATTAGACTTATGTATATTATTAGATAGGTTGTAAATTCATAATTGGCGAAAACCTCACAAAATCAGCAATCAATCCAAAGTATATAGGTACAACAAACGTTTCTTGTTGAATGTTCTATTGAATGCTTGCTGGAAACGAAACTATTGATCTCTTTGTGAATTTAAAATCCTCTATTACATTCACGTTAAAATCTCCGTCTGACGATTTTATTCGTCCTGTAATTGGCTGGTAACAGAATGGGGACGGAGTAATACAAAATATCCGATTGACCGATTTTTTAAACAAAGTCACACATAGATGGCCTAGATGTGCCTAATATCCGCATGGTGAATTTTAATGTCACAGTCGTAGGTAATACGATGGAAATACTCAGAGAATGTGATTGTTAGTTATGATATCCAATGTTACAAACCAGGGCTGTGGTGTTACGCACCAGAATTTCTGGTGCCGGGCATATAGCATATATGCCCGGAGGATATATATTTCGGAGGAAAAGGTCAGCTTAATCTTGAAGAAATTGAAGAACACTTGGCTTACGCTACTATTTATGTATATTGATTTAAGCAGGAAGTATTTCTTAGTAGTATTTACGTTTTGTGATTTACGCATTAGTTGCTAATGGGATTTGGTCGTACTTGGAGTTCGCAGTTGAGAAGACGTAAATTGTAGCACTTGATACTTCCGTTGGTTTAATGCTAGCTGCTGTTCTAGCAGTAGTGCAGGCTGACGCGGTGGTGTAGAGTCTTGCCGAATACGGTCTACGCCTCTGAGTCTGAGTGAGGCCCGGCCTGAGGTGTGTTTAGTAAGACTGTGATCGTAATTTATGAGAGAAGAAGCAGAGAGGTTAGGAGAGGATAATGAATTTGTCGAGCTTAATTAGGCGGGAGCTGGGAGTGGTAACGAGAGTTTGAGAGGATGTACCCGGGCCCGGGTCCCAGAACCTTCTACGGCGGCATTAAGGAGGCATATGGATAATTAAGAGTGAATAGAAAGAGCTCGTAATTCTTTTGTGTTCCTCCCTGTTTGGAGTATTGAGAGGTGATGGGGGACTATTAGTGGAATTGGAAGGTATCTCTGTCAGGGCCTCCACAATGGAGGAAGAGCTGTATGAGTGGATCGGGAAGAGTGTGGCGGGGAAGCGGAATCAGCCATTAATCTCTATTAGGACTATGATGATGCTAGTTTATGGAATGATGGGGTGTCCTGGAAATTAATATGGAAAACAAATAGGAGTCGGAGCGGAGCCGGGGATTCGGGTTCCCTCTTCCAGCCTCCCTTTCCTATTAAATCTCGTACAGGGATACTCTGATTGAATTGAAAAGCCAAATTGGATTACAACCCCTAGAGAACATTTTGAGTTGTTCAGGCCTGATGAAAACGAGCTCCACTTTCTTCCAACCGTATTCCGACAACTCCTACCAACCCCAGCACGACACGCATTCTGCACTAGCAACCACAACGACAGTCCCACATCTCAATACGTAGCAACCCCCAGTTCTGTTTTCTTGACTGACTGATAATTTCTAATACTTTAAATAGAACAAGCAACAGAACAGGCTGGAGAATAGAACAACACGTTTCCCTCGATTTCCAGTAGAAAATCTCATAATGCATAACACCCCGAATAATTTTTAATTGACCCTTAAATCTCCAGGAAGAAATTCTGACGCTTTTTGGGTCACTAAACGGTCACAGCGAAAAGTCGGTATATTGACAATTTGGTAAAAGTAGTGACTCGAACTGTGTTCGACAAATGCACGTTGACAACTTGCCAAATACTCTGACAATTCGCTAAACCTTTTTTTCATTCCAATTAAGATATATTGCATTTAATTTAGGCTTGGTTAGGTTTAAGTGTAACCGATGCAAGAATTACATACGACCTAACCTTACTAAATGTTGATTAACCATCATAAATCTCTGATTTGTCGAATTGCAGAAACACCTTTGACAAATTCTAAATTGTCAAATGCTTTAGACACTTTGGCGAATTACAATCTGGCAAAAGTAATTAGTCGAATCCACGGTTTGGCAAATGTAGTTTGACCATTGACCACATAGTGGCCAAATTTCGAGATTTTGATATTAGGCATCGCACAGCGCAGCGTAAAGAAACTACAAGTGTATGAACAATGAACAGTGTCCATCTGAAGGGTATTTCTCCCTATATTGACCGTTTAATGTATATCCTGATATACCGAAGTCAGTCTTTCCGACCATTGCTCCAACTAACGGCGGAGTAGAATTTTCAATCTGAAAGTTGTTGTTTTTTTTTTAAAAAAAATAAAAAAAAAGAAAGAGCGGAATTGAGTGGCAACGTTTTTTTTTTAAAGAAAGAGTGTCGATATGTCGATAAACTAAGACAAAGCCTACACTAAACTGTAAATCCGTAGTAATAAATACTACTCGGACGTTTTGTATAGCCTTGAGAGCGGAAAATGAGACCCAGGCTGTTATATGCAGTCGCTGAGAGACAAGCCAAGCTGAAATAGGTGGGGTTGAAATGTTGTGAGTCTGTTCTCGTGGTTCCTGAAGCTCCCCCGAGCATTTACTTATAAAAGCTTTATACTTAATTTTATCAATTGAATTTAGGTGCAATTTCTATACCATCACTTACCTTCTCTCGAGACTCCTGCTCAGAGCCCAGAAACCGAGGCCTAAGCCTTTAGGTCACCCCACATTTTACCCTCTCTCATTCCTAAATGCTCCCAAATCAAGTCAGCAAATCCGTTTTCATTTCAACAAAGTCTCGGGCTTACATTAGGCGGAGAGACTCGGAGTGCCCTATCCATGTCTAACAACCCAGTTGAGCCTCACTTACATCAGGCACCTCTCTAATCCATCCAACCATCGCTTCGGCTTCCAATTGTACTAATACACTACCGACCTCCTCCCTACAGGCCTAAGCCTGAGGATCAGTCCGCACCCGCCGCAAGAAGATTCCCTTATTACCGCGTTACCAAATTGAACAAGCATAAACATTGGAATTGGCCGTCTAGCTCTCTGTCCTTCCACATCCAAGCAGTTCTCGGTCAATATTAGTGTGGATATTAATAGCTCTGCTTCAGTTGGGACAACGCTTGGGGAAATGTTATTTCCCATCCATTTCATAGCGACTCCGAATGGTATCCGCTTTGCGTTGGTATGAAGCAATGCTGCCCGCACCGCCCTCCTTTCGGTCCACACATATGCCAAACTCTATTTAGCCCACGGATCGTAGATCACATGATTCGCTAGTCCAGCATACGGGTAAGTGATTTATGAGGAGTAATCATCCAAGTTACGAATCATTGCTGTTACTCTGACTGACCTGAGGAGATTTCTGTTCCTTTCTGCAGTTTATTATTGAGAGACCTGTACCTATTTACTAGAAATGAATTCTGTTGCAGCCGGATGGAGACATCAACGGCTCTCCGCCCTGATCTGAGTATATAAATCTCTAAATGAATACTTTTCCATTATGACCACTCTTAGGCGAGTCCATTATCAATTGAAATTGATGGCTATTTCTGGAGGCCCCTTCAGAGCCGAACACTGGAGAACCCATTCATTTAGGTCCGGGCCATTGTGCTCCACCTTTGACGTCTCTCCGCTCTCTGCTCAATGTTGTTCGGACTGTATCACCTTTTGAGTGTCACGCTCCGGAACGGTGATCACGGGTCTCTCCCTATTTAGTGAACGTCGATTCCGGGGACCCTTAAGCACAGTTTCATAGAGTGGGTCCGGACCCGGCTAACCACGGCGGGTTCCCACCCCCCTTCTCCCTCATCAGCTGTTCTCATGTGTCTCACCCATTATTTCTCATCCAGAATTTAAAAAGTGGTCCGTGGACTAAATGGACTCCTCGCTCCTTTGGCCAGTTGTTCCGTTCCAGCTAAAGGATGGGCCTCTAAGAGAGAACTTCGTGGGTCCCGGTTACGGGAGATGAGATCGTGATTGAGAGTCATTTTGAATTTCTGATGATTCCGGGGAGCCGTAAAGGAGGGCGACGGATGACAAGTCATTGATCTCATCGAATTTCATTTCCCCTAACCTCGTAGGGTCCATGTAGTAGTATGTATGTAGTACATCTATAGATAGATGTAGAGCAGTAGCCTGCCTAGTCGGCGTGTATGGAGTGTGGGGGCCATTGGCGTGGGAGGCCCATGCTCATTCGGCCTTCTCCGCCCAAAATGATGGGATATGATACTCCAAATGATAGTCCGGGACCTCATACTCTTCCTTACAAATTATATAATTCCATTTTCCATTTGAAGGAGGAAGGAGAGATTTGTTGCCGGCATAAAAGTCTTTTTACATCCTATTTCTTTGTGGATTGCCTAAACTTTCTCCATTCTTGAGACCTTCTCAGTCCATCATTTCACTCCATCTCCCCAGCCTCTCCTTCCCGAACTCCCGTTCCCTTCCTTCCCCAATCTTTCCACATAACGTCGATCCCCGGCATTCGATTCCCATCCGCCCAGCTCAAACTTTGGCCTTGTGTCACCATTACCCGGCCCTCTCGGAATTAGTCCTGAGGAGTCCTGAGGAGTCCCCAGGCCGGGCTAGAAGGAGGAACTACGGCCTAAGATCCCGGGCCTCCATCATCCAAAAATTTGCACTCCTCCACTCATTTCAGGGGGGAAAAGTTTTAGGGAGCGGGACACATGGGACGGGCGGGCGTAGGAGGCCTGGGCCCGGACAACACATGCACCAGAAAGCCAGTAATACTTTCTGAGCCGCGGACGGGGAAAAAAGTTTGACTATAATTTTTTCTAATTTCCTCCCATTTGAAAACTAATTTTTACCGTTTGGAATCTCATCCATAATGTGACATATTGGAAGGGATTTTTTCATTTGCCAAGTACTCTTCGTCACTCCGGCGGGACTCCTATTGAATTGAGATGAAAAATGAGCTCCCCTCCGTCGTTTGCATATTCCGCAGTCCATCTGGGCCCGGCATCCGCTTCCCAAACCAATATTTAATCCATCTTTTGTTTTATAGAAAAAAGAGGGAAAAGAACTCGGCTGTTCCTAAATATCAATCCAAAACTAGTAGCATTGGAATGATTGGATTTTTTTCCCCCATCCCAGCCCTAACAATTACGGACGTCTGGATCCGCCTTATGCTTATGCAAATTCAGGAAGAGCCACACTCGCCTTCCCTAATATTTTACTTAGGTCCTTAATATGTACTTATTATCCCCATTTAATTATTTTTTCTCAAGTATTAGGCCTGAAGGATGGCGGTTCAGTTTTTAGAAAAAATAGTCCGGCCCTGGGCACGCATTATGAGAACTTGAGCAGGGCTCTAAGTACTAGAAAGGAATGAGAAGGGAACAGGCCCACTTTCTTCTAATTTATGATTCTAATTTTAATGACGAGCCTCCTCGGAGCCCTTTGACATTTCCATATAAGTGAGTAGGAGGAGAGGGCTTGGTTCTGAGTTACAAGTTCTTTCATTTAAGTTCATGCTGAGCCCGAAACCAATTAATTAAGTTTTTTCCATTTTCTATCAAGCAGTGAGACTATATAGGAGACAGACTTGGTTTATTTTAGAGAAAAGGGGCCCAAGTTTTGCGGTTGTAACTTTTTGCACGGGAATAGACGGGCCGATAATATTTGTAAAGTTCAAAAGTGAAAGTGTGTAGTAGGTAGTTTGAGCTGGAGAGTTGAGCCTGAGAAATGGAGCCGCGGAGGACTGTGAGCTGTGCGTGGCTGTGCTGTGAGGGCGGAGGACGGGGAAAGGAGCCGAGTATGAGAAAATGATTGGGGAAGAAAGTGGAGGCTGGGCGGGGAGGGACTGAGTCTGAATAAATACTAAATGGAATTTCTAATGCGGGGTTAAGAGTTGGATGATGATAATGTGTGTAGCGGCGGAGTAGAGGATTTGATGGGGAGGAAGACCTTGTAGTCCCGTCTTCTTTCTTGGGAAGTCTTGGATCGGGGAATAGAGATTGATTGAGAGCCGGAGTTGGGAAGACCCAATTGGATGTAGTCGTTGGAGTGGGTCGGCCTCAGCATGACGCCGTCTGATCCCTACACACAGTTGGCTTCATTTCTGAGCCAGACTACTTATTTTTAAGAGGATTCCTTCCCAGGCTTGATGAACTTTTGAGAGTGTTGAGACAAATCGAATCCTTTCTCATCACTGACTTCCTCCCCGCTCATTTGTCTTCCGGACCTGAGGGAGGGCCCCGCCCGGCATTAGCCCAACATCCTCCTTTAGCTCCAAGTCCTGTCCAAGATTGCGTGAAAATGTGCCCTTTATATGCTGGAGGAGGTGGGGGAGTGTTGTGGTCCTTGGTCACAGTTGCTGAATAATACCGAGTTCATGGTTCCAGATTCCAGTCAGGCCCCCATATATAGGAAAGTAACCAAATGGGACAAGCCATTGATCATGGGAAGAGAGCCTCCCTGGCCTCAGCCCTGGTCTCAGTCCTGGTCTCAGTCCTGGTCTCAGTCCTGGTCTCCCCAAAATCAGTTTTGGGTCCCAGAGGACATTTGGTTTCGTTTGAAGATTCCAACTGTCTCTCTCGTCACCCAGAAGAATCGACCTTCCCCGGCTCTCCCTCCCGCCGCCACCACTCTGTTTCGGACTCAGGTCCGCCCCATAAATAAATCCAAACCGCCCTCCATTACAATGGACCTTATGTGAGAAAAATATGGAAATGAATGAGCCAGTTTGGGCCGGAGTTTGGGAAGTCCGGGCCCATCGCATAAATTCCGCTTATGGATATGGGGTGAAGATGCTTCGTGAGATTGCTCCGCTTAGGTTTGATCTCCGGAAACCCGATACCCAGCCTGGACCTCCCGATGCTCCCGGAATACAAATATCCAGAGAGGCCCAAATCTATTCCAGGTTTCCGGAAGAGGGCTGGGCTCGGATTGGATTGATCTCAATAGACGATGAGGACAGGAGGGCCTCAGGTTGACTCTCACCCTCAATGCCGCCCTCAATACCTTGAGTCATTTCCCGATCTCTGCTCCACATACTGGAATAATATACCCGGGATCCCTGGACCCGGATCCCATGATTGTCCCAACCTGAGGACCCTATTTACGGTATCGGAATATCATATTGGGAACTAGTCTCTTGGCTGGCTGGCTCCTAAAGGCCCAACCTCGGGAGAATATTGCCCATAATCAGAAAACTAATGGGCCATTAGCCCCACCTCCTGCCCGCCAGCCGGGAATTGGGCCCATAACAGGAGGGCTTAGTCCCGGAATCTGAATGTCATCCGAGGGGGAGGGGCCTGGTGGGACTCCGGCCCACCGCATGTCCATCATTATGCTTCCCACCATGTCCATCCCGATCATGTGAGTAGGTAGGAGCGGAGGACTGGGCTGGGAGGCCTACGCCAATCTTCCGGCCCATTTCCCCTCTCTCCCTACTAATCACTCTTTAAGTGGTCTCAAACTCCGTAGCCGCCTTCTTCTCTCCCGGGTCCCCCTAATTTTTATCTCATTTTCCGGAGTCCGGCCCTAAGTTCTCACTTGGAGCCGGCCTGGAGCCAGAAGTTCCGTTCTTTCATTTTTTGGGGGTCCCGGGGTCCAGTCCTGATAGGATTCCAATAGGACTTATTCCCTCCTGGCTTAAGACTCTCCCTACCACAATGCAATTTCTATGCTAATGCCCGCCCAGCCATTGAGGGAAGGACCCTGTCTCCCGAGTCTCTTCCAGGCCGGACCCAAATCTCCCTTGAGTCGCTTAGAATCAAAAAAGTTTAGAAACTCTCTGCGTCGGATCTCCGGGTGTATTTCCAACAGCTTTACAGTTTACACAACTCACCTACAAGTTTCCGGGGAGGCGGGCGGGCGGGCGGGGAGAGCTCAAACTCACCAAATCCCTCAGCTCCCACAAGAACATGAAGAGCGGAATGTTTTCTTGTTCTTGGGGACAGGACGGTGTCCCTCCGCCGTTCTGTCATCCCGCGCCCATGTCCCGGGTCCCGGGATTGGGTTCGAGGCGGATCTCAAATAGAGATGAGTTGGAGTTTTAGTAAATGAAGGCGAGACGCGGAGCGGGGAGAGAGCAGAGGACCTGAACAGAGGAGGATAATTAGGAACGTAAGGGCAGTTCGGGCATTAGAGAGTCACGTCAGCCTATTAGGCCCCTTTGTCCGACTTAGGGCCCTTTGTCCCGTCTCTGCCTAATGGGGAAAGGCTGAATGGACAAGAATGGCACTATCATCATTCTCGGACTCTTCATTTAGCATTTCCAAGGACCCTCGCCTCATCAAGCCTCCTTTATGAGTCTCATAATTTCTTTTATTGGGCCTTTGATGGGGATCCAATGAGGGGCCATCAAAGGAGGGAGCCAGGGAGGCTCTGAGACCGTTCTTCAATTCTTTATCGCTTATGAAACTACAATTAGCACACCTATTACTCCGGTAGTCGGGCCCACCTTACTCCGGCCCAGCTGCCTCCGAAGCCCTCGTTCCCTTGATTACCTTCATCTTCAAGGAACTCCGGATCCTGGGCTCTCATCATTTCTCAATTAAGATTAGACCATCTTCCTCATAATCCCCAACCACCACGGGCACCAGACTCAGGCACGACACGAGCTCCTCACTTCATTCCAAGCTCCGGATTAATTACCGGGCGCCAGACGCTGTTCTGCTCAGGGTTCGCCCAGTACTAGTACATAGATCCGCTTCCTTCCCTCAATATAGGCACACTCCGCCAGCCAGCCGTCCCAAACTCATGTGGTGAAGTCCCATTAAAACTCCGGATTTCCGCCTTCCAAATCACTCCGTCTCAATTAAGAGTCAATAGGGAGGGAATTTATAATAGGGAAAGTCCCTTGTGGTCCTTGGACCTACCGGAGGCCGGAGACGGCTAGAACGCCGTGGAATAGGAAGGACGGAGAAAGCGAGTTCCAGGGAAAGTTTGAGGGAGGCCCCGGGCCGATATATGAGAATAACTTGTGAGGGAATACATGTAATATGCATTATGACTTACTCGCCCAACTTTCCGCCCAGCCAGCCGGGGAAGACGGAGCGGCGGGTGAAAGAAACTCAGTTTTGTGCGGATGATGAAAACGGGGAGCTGGACTCACTAAAAAGGCTTATCAGAGAAATAAGGGAGTCCGAGCCGAGGCGCATCATATTGTGAGAGTCCGCTTCCCGGACCGGAGATGTAATCTACGGAATATATTTGCATAATGTACTTTCCCTAAATGTAAGCTCCGGCTTATAAATGTGGTAAACAGGCTCCGGTGGACTTGTTTCCATTACACGGCCCTTCTACTACATCACTCTGGGGAGAGATGACTTAGATTTTAAATAAAGGGCCTAGAGACAACAGAGCCCAGCCCTCACAAATTATTCATAAAAATATTAGTACGGGCAATGACTGAATATTGATTCGTTAATCTTGTGCTAAATCCTGGCTTCGACCAAGTCTTTCCCTACGTAACATATCTGGCTATCTACTCGAACATAATACTATAACAAACTCTGCTCATACCTACTCGATATTACTTCCCCCTTAATATTCTGATCCGATGTAAAAATATACCATAATGTACATACAAATACCAATAACCTTGACGTCCAAAATATATGCTTATTTTTGGCCGGTGCAATAAAGAAATCCTTTCTATGCGAATACCAAGTCAGCCTCATTTATACGCATATGCCAAGTCAACAAAAATAGTAGATACAAGTAACGACCTCGCCTTCGGCTCGTGTCTTATACTTGCGCACGCGGCTCCGCCGCTTAGCGGGCTTGGCTCTACGTTTGGAACTAATTAGTACAAATATTTACTTTGGTAAATAATTCTATTACTTAACTCTACAAATGGTGTGATGTTAGCAAGCCATGTCACAGAAACAAAGTAAGAACTGTTATGCTAGACGCTGCAGGTTCTTAAATGCCTTCTATTTCTGTATTGTTTCTTAAATCTTACCTGCAGCGTCTAGCATAACAGTTCGT
>JAQFZY010002540.1:0-11530 GCA_034696285.1 Hypogastrura burkilli
AGGTGGGGCCAGCGGGGCCACATTTGGCCCCACCTGGTTTTGAGAGAAATCGTACCGGGAAAGTAAAACTCAGCCCTAATCCCAATCCATGTTCAGGCCCGAAGACGAGGACCGCAGAACATGGTGAGCCAAGGGAATACAGTCGGCAACAAGAAGAAGGGGCCCAACGTTTCAAAGCTTTATATAGGCTTCTCTCACCAGCGAACTAATTAATGCAATATTTATTCTGAATTCTGAATACAGACGGAAGCCAGGAGAAAATCCAACTTTCAGTCTATCCATTTTTTACTTGGATTATACTAATTCGAGCTTATTCCTGGCTTTAGAGTGGCTTCCTTATGATAACTTTGCAGTTTCTGGGTATCCATATTCAGGGCGAGAGTATTGGACAGGATTCGGGTTCGTATCGTTGTACGGATTCTTTAGATATTCGATATGTATAAAAATAACCTTTTTATGGAGCAAAGGAGGCAATTAGTGTAGACGTGGATTACGTCGACCTAAATGTGCATGATGCCAACAATTTTATGTGTAATATTACAGCTAAAACCTAAAACCGTAAAAATTCAAAAATCTAATTGCTTAAAATATGGCAAAAAATTCTCAACTCGCAACAGAGGACACGTACTCGATTTCTATAGAACTTCATCTTTACTTCAAGTAAACATGTAAGCATTAATTGATATAATGTAAATCCAATAATAGTTGAAAATAACGTACCTGTACCCACCGTACGTGAAAAAAGAATCCACACAAAACGTAATCCTAGCATAGTTCTGGCCTTATACAGCTAAAACAGTGATAGGGAAAATGGAAACGACTAAGACTGTAACACTTAAAGATAGAAGTCGTACTTGTAGTCAAAATACGCTTGATCAAAATTATAAACTCTTAGAAACCCGTCCTCGGCCCCGCTCGTGTACTGTGCCCCACTCGGATTGAATGCAATTGTATTGATGGGACCGAAGTGACCTTTGACACGGCCAAATTCCTCCTCGAATACCAAATGGTAGAATCGGGCCTCAAACTTCCCTTGACTCGTGGCTGTTGTTGTTACTTCCATGGCCTCTTGACCTCCGCCTAGACAGACCTGTGAAATAAACAAAAGCGTGGAATCAGACTCTAATGCTCCAGAAACAAAAGTCCCTTATTTAGAGTCGATCTAGAGTAGAGTCACGTATGATTATGACTCAAATTCAAATACTTACGTGCTCAAGGTTCGGAGAAATGCAGGCACTATTCACAGGCCGCTCTGTCTTGTAAGTTTTGAGACATTCCAGCGTCTCAGTATCAAACAACTTTGATGCAGTGTCTTTAGAGGCTGTGATAAACATTGTGCCATCCTTGCAAGCTTGCATGTCGTTGATGTTACTAGAGTGGTCTTCCGATGTCGTGATGATTTTATTCGTCTAAACGCAAATAATCGAATGGTTAGATTTAAGCCTTGCTCATAACAGGATTATAGTTTATCCCAATTTAAGTTCTCACCTTCAGGTCCCAAAGCGTCAGCTTCCCATCATCATGCCCCGTCACGACGGTCTCATCCAGAGGCCCCCAAAGAATTGAAGTGACCTTCGCATCTTGAACTGTCGTTCGGGTCACGGACTCCCCAAGCTGAGATGGGTCACGTACATCAGCGTAAAAGATTTCACAGGGTTTGCTCATGGCGGCGTCCGTAGAGTAAACGACCATGTTCCCACTGTAACTGAACAAACAAGTACGGACGGGAGAGTCTCGCTCGATCTTATTCAGTTGAGTCCCTGTCATACAATAAAAAATAAAACACGAATACATGATTTACATGTATTTCCATAACGGCAAAGGCAAAGGATTAATAAAAGATCCGGACGACAGTCGGTAGCGTATAGATAAGGACTAAGCACCTGTTTCAACGTCCCAGAGCCGAATGGTCATGTCACCACCCCCTGAGAGGAACCGAGTCGTCTTCCAGTCCACGTCAACGCACCAAACGGCTCCCGTGTGGCCATCAAAAGTCCCAACTCTCTCTCCATTTGATGAGTACCAGGCACTGGGCTTATTGTCCTTCGCAGCTGAGAAAATCAGGTCACCCTCCCGATTGTACTTCACTTGCGTGATGGCACGGTCGTGCCCTTGCAGAATCAATGGTCTCTGTGGACCAAAAATAAAATCAACATTCGTTGAGTCCGTTTGAATTTCAAATGCAAATTGTTAAGGTTATTGAATACTGAACTGAAATAGAACCGAAATACAAATGAAAATATGACTCATAATGTCAATGTCTAATAAAATAAAAGCATTCAACCTACCGTAACTGTAGTTATAAAGATAAAGCAAGCCTGTTATTGGAGAAATCGATTAACAACAGATACTTACCATTCTTCAACTTCTCACTTCGTAGTACTCCCAAAATCTTCAATTTGTGCAAATTAACAGATTTTTGCGAATACGAATACGTCAACGAAATTACCGACTCGGCAGCAGCTTGTGGTTACTTTCAAATTCAGAGCATAGGACATGCCGACACCAAGGTCAGGCGGACGCAGCCCGCCAAATTTGACATGTGGCTAAGAATTGAAAAGTTATACTATTTACCACCTCCGAACTTTCACTCACAAATACTTTACTAGCGTGAAGCGCTAGCGCATAGCCTGCAGCGGCTAATAATAACATAACGGTTCCACTGTTTACACCGCTATAGATAAGTGAAACAATCATACATATAACCGCATACATAAAGCTACATTTTTTTCCAAATAAAACAAATAAATTAAGGGTGGTAAGTCTATGGGTGGTAAAGGTTATTGTTCTCTACAAAATAAAAAATAGCAGTGTTTTATATTCGCGCTTTAATTGCGCTCACATTTTAAAAGAGTTTCACACATTCGACTACGCGTTCTTGGTTAACTTTTTTGTTAACACTAAATAAGATGTCACTCCTTCCCTCGAGTATAAAATTTGGAATTTATTCGATTATTAGAAACGGTAACAATATGCAATACAATACTTTGTACTTAATAATTATTAGTTAGGACATAGGATTAGGAGTTATTTAATGATCTAATACGCCTACTTACTGTCTGTCTACTGTGACTAACTGCGGGAATTAAATCATTATATTATGTTTGTTAACTTTCCAGGATTGAGTGCCGACCGCCAGTTCGGCAAGGTTTTCGTTTCCCAATATCAAAAATTGAGTTTCTCGAATTCGCCAAATGAGTTCCCACCCAACAGCTCACTTAACATCCAGTTCGTTCATAATCGGAATCCCAGGAATTTGGAGAGGTTACGAATTGCACCGAAACCGCGTGGATGGTACCTTGACAAGGCTGGGAAGTGCTTTTGGAACAAGTAGGTGGGACAGAGTGATATAGTTTCCGATCGTACGGTGACGCTGTTGGACGTCCGGAATTTGACATAAATATTACGATATTTTGATTCTTGATTGATGTTGTTTGTCTCTTAACTTTGCTTTCAGAGTCAGTTTGGAAATATCTGCAAAACACGTTTCTGCGAAGCTACAGCATTTTGAGGGCCTGGTCCCTGTCGTCGCCTCAACTCGGGAGTGGTGTATAAGTAAATTCTTGTATAGGTAAACATACCTGTGCAGCGTGTTATTCACTTTTATCTTCTGCTGCTACCCAGCAACAATATTTTTGGGATTTTCCGGTTACGTTAAACACGTACGGTATCTTTGAGCTTAAGTTTTTGTTTTATACAGTAATAAAGACACAGCAGCTGTAGAAGCTGTAAGTACAGTTTTTGCTCAGAGATGCCTCGAGTCTGGTATTAGTGAAGTATACTGTGGCTACACTGAAGAAGAGCGACAAAAGGAGAAGGTAAGCTTGGACTTGAGAATTTGGTGCAATCAGTGTGCGGTGTACTATAAGGTTTGGTTTAATAATTTACAACGTAATTTCCTTTCAGGTCAAAATATTTTTGACTGCTTTAGAAGATGCTGGGATTCTTCTCACTGAGCCCGATGAGATTGAAGCAAGGAAGCCATTAAATTTTCCCCGACTTCCCGACAAGCCCTGGGAAGTCCTTGAACCCTCGGATGATCCTAAGGAACTCCCGGATGTCCAAAAGACCACTAAGAGCGGAAAGTCGTAATTATTACTATTTAGTTCATTTCTATAGGTAGATTCAGATACCGTATAGGTTTTTTTAAAATGAAACTTGTATGATAGATTTTGTATTTCAGAAGGTAGTGTTTACTTGGAAGAGTTCGACGTCACAATAAAGTGGCCGATTTGGAAAAAGCTGAAGCACGCCAAAGTATTAAGTATGAACTCGTAGTTACCGTATTAACGAAACTAACAAATGAAACGTAGTCGTACTTGACCTTCTCTTAATTTACAGAGCAAACAAACTGCTATTTTTTACAGCAATCGCTTGTTTTCTGTCGGGAACCTCTTGGCTTAGTTTCTTTGCTCGTTGAAATAGTAGCCAAATAAGTTTTGAAAATGACAATTCGGTTTCGAACGGCCGGTTTTGATTAACCAAATACTTATTTCTGTTTTACATTACTTGCATTTTCATACGAATATGTTGATGTCTTGTTTAGGCTTAGATAAAGTATCTAGTGCTCTATGGATTATATGTAAGTTCATATACGTGAAGCGGTTGACATTTTCTGTTATAAATACTAAGGCCTTATGTTGACCACGTATGAAGGCCATATTCATGTCGTATGTTATTAACCTTTTGATTTTTTGTCGGGTAATGTTAGAAGGATTTTCTGACAAGTATGGCACATAGACCCTATACAAACTCATTTGTTGATAAGCCGGCTGCCATAAAGCTGTGAAGTTGCAGCATTTATTTTGATGAAGTGCTCAAGCGTTTTTTCACAGAAAATGGATGCCTGATTAGTCGCTGCACTGGGTTCATAAATATTTGAGTACCATTCTTCATCCGGTATTCCGTGTTTTTTGTTAGGATTGGCCGTTTCTTCGATATGTCAGAAAATGACGTAAAGGTGGCTCATTCGTTAGGGAACCATTTTCGAACCTTCCGAGCTGATTTGTGCTGGATAAGTTAATATTTAAGAGTTGTATGCGTTCACATTTTGAGCAGTTGTCAGAATTTGCAATATTTCTGGCTTGACCTAGGGGTACGAATCCCTTGTTGTCGCAGGCATTGTCAGTTGTCATCCAAGCACTACGCAATGGAATGTTAAAGCACAACCGGCTATTCTTGGTGCTCACGCTCGTGGTTGTTTCGTGTTTCCTCTGTAAAACATTTAATCCCACGACGAATGCACGATTAAAAGCAACGCATTTGTAAATAATCACTAGGCTAGACTAAAGTATTCATTTGTTCCCACAACTCAAACAAACGGCAAACGTATAACGTGCAATATGTACGTACTAATTGCGTATACGTATAGGTGTTGCCAGATATTCTAGATGTTTTTGTCGTAAAAGTTTCAATCCAAAATTTAAGTTAAAAGTTAAAGTTGTCGGCTTGGAATGCTGAGCAGCCAAACATCTTGGAAACCGGAGTAATCCGATTTTAATCCTAAATCCTGATTTCCAAGTAGCGCTTTCCTTGGGCTCTATAGGATGATTCAAAATAATATAATTTTCCAAATCATAATTTTGAGCCAGAACGAAACCGAAACTACATCTTACTGTCGCCAGCAGTACTCTCCAAATCGAACAGGGTCGACACATTCGTACGACAGTTTGCACCCTTTGCCCCGCAAGTCTTCCCAAGGGTCACAGGCACAGGCCATAAACTTAGTATCCCAATCGATGGATAGCGCAAAGTATTTTGGCGCTCTGTTGTGGTCGCAGGCAGCTAGAAATAAGGTTTCGATATAATGGCGGTAACACTTTACAACTAAGGACTTTCCACTATGATTTTACTTATGATGGAGGTCGCCCAGTTAATAAGGCCCCCGTCCCGGCAGTCGGGCTGGTCCGCGCCCCCGTTCGCATAGATGTCCAGATCCCCACACTGGGCCGGAGTCCCAAAGCCATCCGAATCTGTATGAAGTACGTCCACGAACACAGCGTCCCCTTTGTCTAGCTTCTTATCCAATATGACCCCGTCGCCAAAGGAAGGACCGGCTGGGTCAAGGCCTGTGATCCGGCCAATCTTCTTCCCGCTGGTTCGCTGGATCTCGGCTCCGGCAACACCGGAGACATGGGCACCTGGAACGAACTGTAACATAAATATCCGTAATGTGGTAAACCCCAGGAGGACCTCCCACCTACCTAAACTGAACCCGACAATATGGACGAGGTCATAGCTCGGGTTGAGAAATTTGATCAGTCTTGCAACGTCTTTTCCAACAATCTGGACGTTTTGGGCGATAACGGAGTACAGGGCATACGTCATCACAGGTAACGATTTAGCCACTGCAATTTTAAGTTTTAAATGTTACAAATTATAATGAATAATACAAATCTGAAATGATTTTCATATTTCACGCACGAGGGCCCCAGTCCACAATCAGAACTTGGACCTGCCGGGATCCTGGTAGGGATGCAGCTTTGAGGTAGGCTAGAAAGAAAATGGCGGAATTAGTTGGCGCATGCGTGGTAAATGTCCATCATGCGCAGCAACATCGTTCAGCTTGAGGATTTAAGCTCGTTGCTCGCAAACAGTTATTCAACAATAATGTACCAATCGGATATGCGCGCACGAAGTCAGGTCAACTATAATATGCCTTACCGTCCCGTACGTTTACCGGAAACGGAGCCTCGGCATTTTGGGTAAACCCGTGTATTAATATTTTAGTGCCATGTTCTCGACTGAAGCCGCTTCGGTCCAGGGAACTAATATCGTTCATTTTAATCTGGACGGGTGGCTTCTTGTCACTAGAACCAGGACAAATCATGTAATTTGGATTACGGATACGGACCAACCATTTTTTGTATGGCTGAAGTATCCATATCTCAAACGGCATAATTCTGTTCTTATTCTTACTAGTATATCGGGTATAGTAAGTATCTGATGTCAGATACTTTATCGTTGATCAAGTGCCTAGCTTCCGGTTCGTATGTGTCGAACCGTCCTTCAACTTCCTTTAGGCCATCTTGAGCTCCGAACGGACCAGCCCGTCGTTGAGCTTCAAAGGGACGGATCCGAGCCTGAGAGTTCTTCTGTTTCAAACATTTTTTTCCTTCTGCTTCGGAGAACAAGTTAGAGGCAAGAAAAAGCCCAAAGAGCTTCAAGATTTGCACATAACTCATTAGTCCCGGTTTTAGTTGTACAAGTAGTATGCTCGCTTTCCAAAAGATTGATTTTAAATTTGTCCGGCGTTCGGGGAAATGTGCAACTGTTTTGAATTTTTAAGCATTCGAGCTTAGGTGTAGCTTATTTAGAAGAGCTACTATCATACTCGTCATTATTGTAAACCTTGGACGAGCAATATCAATAATATATATGGAATGCCCGATAACAATAGACTATTATTTTATTTCTGTAAGCTCAAGGCTGCTCCGTGTTTCATCTATAACTGTTAGCCCACGAGCAATGAACACTATACGATAATGCTCCGGAATCGACCTATTGATATTATTCGTATTAGCGAAAAACACTTCAAGAATTCTAGCCTCAAAGTTGCAGGGTCATGAACACGTAAAAATTTGGAAGCGGTCTATTGAGAATAGTTTGAAATTGGTAAAGAATTGTGTACTATTGATAATTTTGAGAAGCTAGTCGAATTTTCAATGTTTCAGGCGTAAACTGGGCCTACGATTCCCTGTTTATAGGACGCATTGGCAATTGTCATCCGCGCCGCGGTACTGTGCATTGGAATGTTACGGAACAATCGGCTATTCTTGGTGCTCATCGTGGATGTTTTCTCTGCAACATTGGCAAACATCAAAGTACATATTTGTAATTTGCACACAAACGCTAGGTCAAAATATTTATTTGTTCAAGTAGTTCAAGCAGAACTCCAAATAATTAATGCAATGTGTAAGTAAGCACAATAATGAGGGTTTTTAGCCCAAATTAAAATTATAGTTGTAATCTTTGAATACGGAGCTACAACCAAACCGCTTGGAAGCCGGATAGTAATCCGATTTCATTCCTAAATCTTTATGGCCAAGTACAGCTTTCCTCGAGCACTGCATAAGCATTAAAATTATTATTTTTGCCAAATTGGAGGTTTGAGTCAGATTGGAACCGAAGCAACATCTTACCTGGGTGGGCAGTGCTCTCCAAATGGAACAGATCCCTTACATGATGGGTCCGACAGTTTGCAGGCGTTCCCTTTCGAAGTTTCACAGGGACAGGCCTTGAACTTAGAATTGGAATCGACGGAGAGCGCAAAGTACTGTGGCGCTCTGTTGTGGTCACAACCAGCTAGAAATACGGTTCCGACAAAATCATTCCGATTAAAGGTTACAAGGGAATCTGGTATTCCGAATCCGGATTGACATATCCTTGCACCCATGAGTGACGACCAGTAAGCCCAAGTCCAAATGCCCCCGTTCCCGCAGTTGGGCTGGTCCTCGCCCCCGTTCGCATAGAAGTCCACAGACCCGGACTGTTCCGGGGTCCCTAG
This sequence comes from Hypogastrura burkilli, assembly GCA_034696285.1. NCBI lineage: Eukaryota > Metazoa > Arthropoda > Collembola > Poduromorpha > Hypogastruridae > Hypogastrura > Hypogastrura burkilli. The sequence continues at coordinate 8,507 of JAQFZY010002540.1, forward strand.
GACGTCGGCATCCGTATGAAGCACGTCCACGAACTTAGCGTCACCCTTGTCTAGCTTCTCAGCCAGCACGACACCGTCGCCGAAGGAGGGGCCCGCTGGGTCGAGGCCTGTGACCCGACCAAGCTTCTTCCCGCTAGTTCGGTGGATCTCGGCTCCGGCCACGCCGGAGACATGGGCACCTGGAAAAGAGCCCGAGCCACAATATAAATGACCAATTTCAGTGTGACTGGGGTGGGGACGAATGACCTTGGGGCGGACGTGTACCTAAACTAAATCCGACAATATGGATGAGGTCATAGCTCGTTTTGAGAAAGTTGATAAATCTCGCAACGTCTTTTCCGACAATCTGCACATTGTCGGCGACGGCTGGGTACAGGACAGGAGACGGCAGATATAATCCCTCTGCCCTGGAATTTTAAATTATAAATTTTATAAAACAGAAGAATGACAATAGTAAAGACAACAATAAATTTCATCTGTCACTCGCAATGGGCCCCAATCAACTACTATGGTGTTGACCTTCTGGGCTCCGGTTCGTAGGGAGGCAGCTTTGAGATATGCTGAAAACAAAATGGTGGAATTAGTTGGCGGATGGTCAATACCCAGCATTGGGATTGAAAAGGATTCAAGCTCGCGGAGCGCAGGCTGAGCACAGTATCCAGTTCTTAGACAATATGCTTGCGCCCATTCTATGTAAGCATATATGCCTCACCGTCTCTGACGTTTACCGGAAACGAGGTCGCGAAGTTTTGTGTAAAGCCATGTACTAAAATTTTAACGGGATACTTCGGATCAAATCCACTTCGATCCAGTGAGCTAGGGTCGTTCATATTAATCTTGACGGATACCTTGTTGTTACTATAAAGAGGGTAAATCAAGTAATTTTTTGTGCTTACCGAGTCATGTAATATTCTAGGCCTAAATTAGAAGCAGAGGCTGTCCCTAAAATGCAATGCCTACTTCTGTTCTTACTTGTAATTGGGGTATAGGAAGTACGTGATGTGAGATAGATCTTGGTCGACAAATTGCCTAGTTTCGGGATCGTATGTGCCGGCCCGTCCTTGAACCTCCTCTGGGGCGATCCGACCTTGAACTCCATAAGGACGAGACCTACCCTGAGCTTCAAAAGGACGGACCCGAGCCTGAAGGTCCTGTATTGAGCCGAGTCTAGATTCGTCATATGGACCGATTTGCTCTGGCCTTTCTTTAACTTTCGAACACTTTTTTCCTTCTGCTTCGGAGAACAAGTCGGAGGTAAGAAGAAGCCCAAGCAAGTTCAAGATTTGCAGAAGATTCATTAGAAGTCCCGGTGTCAGCTGAGCACTTTCGAAAAGGTCAATTTCATGGAGGTGAAATTGTATGTACAACGGTTTGAGAATTTTCAATTTGAGTTTAGCTTGGAACTACCATTGTCTAGCATTTATGCGGACTTTGGACCTTGGACACGCAGTATCATTATTATAGGGATGGAAAGCCTAATAACAATAGCAACATTTATGCAACAATGATCATGAATTACAACGAGTTTATTACAACCAACAATTCAAAAATTCTGGCCTCGAAATTCCAGGGTCACAAACTTTCCTGTATTTGTAAAATGTTGTGCAAAAGGCACCGGAGCTGGCTCAGATGGCTTCGCTTCGAAACTGGTCATTTGTCATCGACTTGATGTACTTAGCTATGACTAGATTGTCAAGTCCATGAAGAGCCTTCCCCGTGCACTGAAACATTGGATTAGGATTAGATGAGTAATATTTTGCCAGTATTCTGGAATCCGTTCTCTAACTTTGTTACGAAGTACTGCATTCACTTTTTTTTCATGCTGGGCCTTACTTTCGTGGGCAGTACTCTCCGAAACGAATTGGATTCGTCATGCATTCCCGTCCGCGCTTGCAGGATCGGAAATTCTGCCAGGAGCTACAGGCGCATGCATTGATTCTTTTTCCCCGTTGAATTGACAGGGCAAAGTATTGGGGTGCTCTGCGGTGGTCACAAGCCGCTGCACGCACATAATGTAGTTAGGAATTATCTTCGGAGTCCTAATCCCTAATAAAGGAAGGGCTTACTTATAACGGACGTAATGAGGCTGATCAAGTCACCGTTCCGACAGCCGGGCTGCTTGCTCCCGCCGTTCACATAGAAATCCACAGTACCGGACTCGGACTTTGACCCAAGCGTCCCAATATCAGTGTGGATAATGTCCACAAATTGGGCATCTCCCTCGTCCAACCTGTCCTCATGCCCTTTGATGAAGTCAAAAGCAGGGCCGGCCGGATCCAGTCCCGTGATTCGGCCCAGTTTCTTCCGGCTTCTTTTGAAGGTTTCGTAGCCGGTCACGCCGGCGACATGGGCTCCTGAAACGGGGACACGCCATTAGGTTACAAATGAGCCTTTTGGGGTCAACCCCCGTTAACTCACCTAGACTGAATCCTACTAGATGAACTAAGCTGAGGCTGGATTGGAGGAAGCCTATAAAATCAGCGAGATGCTTCCCTACTATCCGCACGTTTTCCGCAATGGGCCCGTAGAGAAGGAACGTTAGGGCCGGGAGGAACTCAGCGATCGCGAGCGGGCCCCAATCTAATACTATCACATTGACATGCCCGTCCTTCTCTCCCGCTCCAATTCGCAGGGATGCCGCTTTGAGATAGGCTGAAAACAAGAAAGAAAATGGAGGAATGCAGTATCCATGCGCTTGAGCGTTTCCAAATATTAATTCACACTTTATCGGGCTTGACAATAATTGCATTCGCTGTGCGCAGTCCTTCTAACAAGATTCGATCAAAGTTTTCAGTGGATATTGCATGTAAGAGGTACAAGTCGCATGCGCAGTACCTTTAGTAGTATCTGTATGTTGGTTTGCGTAATAACGCTCGCATGCGCAGCGCGGAATACACATGCAATACATAAATCATAATAAATTTCCTACTGTGCAGCCTATGCTAAGCTTAGGGACCGTCCATAAAAGACGTCCGTCGAAAAAGGGAGGGTGGGGGTAACGAATTTCGGACAAAGTCGGACACA
>JAQFZY010002541.1:0-11520 GCA_034696285.1 Hypogastrura burkilli
AATTTGTATTTAATCAGCTTTTTACTCTAGATGCTTTACAGCACAGTAATTGCAAAATATCTCAGATGCTAAAAGATTTGTACTCAATAGATGTATTACATGGCATTAAGGGTGATTCCCTTGGCCTTTTAAAGCAATATTTTCGTGCTAGAAAAATGCTGATTTTTAAGATTTTATATGCCATAATTCTAGAAAACTATTCACACCATATATTGAAGCGTAATTTCCATAGCAGCTTGGGGTGTGGTTCAAAAGTTTAATTTCTCGAATTATATAAACCGATAAAAGTAGAAAGTTTATTTAGCGTAGAAGCCGTAAGCATTTGCCCAATTTGATTTGATGAAGTCAGCTGTTATGATAAGCGTTACTTCAAATTTTTATTGTCACTCCGGGAGGGATGGGTAGTAGTATTAGGTGAAGGAGGGGAAATTGAGCCTATTAAAATGTCTCTAGACTTATATGTAGTAGTAGTATGGGAAGGGTTAGGGAAGTGACAAGTGATAATGGGATGTCTTCCCTTTTATTTTTAAAGATGCGAAATGCAATTTTGGCTATTCCGTCCATGGAGGAATTATGATGGAGCTGATAGAGTCAAAAGGAGCCTGGGCCCGTCCTTTCCCTTCTCCTCTCGTCATCTCTTCATTTTATTTTTTGGCGGAGGGCGGCTGAGGTTGATTCTGATTTGAAGGCAGGCGGACGGGACGAAGTAAAGAGCACATCAGAAATCCCATACAAAACTCGTTATTCTCCCCTTTTTCATTCATGAATAATTTCGTATAATAATGCCCCCAAGTCTCGTTTCCCATTTTCATCCCATCTCAAACGAGGCTCTGGGTCTGACTACAGGTCTCCATTTTATCCGTCTCTCTCTACCCCGTCAACCCCACCATTTACTATTACTACATGGGAGAGAGAGATACGTGTTCAACTATCTTATTATTGAGCTAAAAACGGCCTTTTAATCACTCCTGGATGCGGGCGAGGTCTTTTTACGTTGACAGATACAGAAAGATGTCAATCCTGCCTATAGGTTCCCCAGCCAAAGCGTACCTAGGGCCACAACCCGTCTTTCTATTTTTGCTAGGACCATCTTGTCTTTACATAGTAAATAAGAGTCCTTTGGTCCTAAATAATTGCTTCTGAGTCCCAAAGTTGTCGTTTAGACGTTCCTATAATAACAAGGAGCTGGGTCTTAGCCTTAATTCAAGACTCCTCATTCATTCAGCCCTATAATCCTTCTCCTCATTAAGATCCACCCTTCCCATCCCAGGACCCAGATCATATTTTATTTCCTGAGCCGGAGCCCTATTTTTCTGTAGAAATTGTGGAGGGGACACTGCACTGTCTTCATCATCATCTCTTCCTGATGACTCAACTGAGTCCCCCTTATTCTGTTGGCTTGTCGACAACCATCAATCCCTCTCCCTCTCTCAAACGCTATTAAAATTCCTAGAACTCCCCCAGCCCGTAATGGGCTGGCCAGGATCATTCCTCTTATTAGAGAGCCCTCGCACATCAACCGTGTAACTGTCATCCGACTACGAGCAGACTTAATCCGCCAGTACATTCCAAATATACCCTCTAAAGTTCACCCCTGCCGGGGGGTGAAAGTAAAGCCTCTGTACAGGTTTAATACTGTAAGTCACACAGTTACTCTACCATCAAGATTCCTATAATTTAGGTTACGCGGTATATAAACCAGTTTCAGTTAATTACGCAGATTTAATAAAATGTGTTTTCGATCAAAGATTTAAGTACAACTGCATTTTTAGTATACAGTTCCAGGCTCCTCTTTAACACAGCTTAAAAAATCCGGAATTCTGGAGAAAATAAACTTGTTGACTGGTGTCGGGAAAATCATACATGCCTACATTTGTGGCTAATAGAACAGCTACAACAACCGTCACACCTTTTCAAATGACAAACATTTCCAGATGTAGCTTGCTTAGTATTTTAGCTGTCCGATTAAAAACTATTTACTAGAATATTTTGTTGAGTTTTTTTTTTAACGCTACCTACCGCAAGGAAGTATAAATCGAGCGGAGTGTAAGAAAGATAGAACTGAACAAAATAGTAAAAGTATTAATGATTTTGCAGCCAAAAAAAAATTACCGGTAAATACATTATATTAGATTAAGTTTGTACAACAAAAATAATATTCTGGTGAATTTTAAAGTTAAACTGTAAAACTCAACCAAAATTACCATCCACAAAAAATTAATTTTATAAAACTAAATAGTTTGATCCTGAACAAAGCTGATACGGAGTCGGTTCCTGCATATGTAGGGAATTTGATGGAAATCAGAGCCTTGGCCCTGTCTCGTGTCGTCTCACCCTCTCTTCTCTTAAAAGAGCATTAATTCAGTCGGGGCGTAATGGATCCTTCCCATTCTGGAGGGGGAAAGTCGGGGTGTAATCTAAAGCCACATTTTCTTCCGTCACAGCGGTAATAACGACGGGAAGGAAGAAAAGAAGTTAAAGGCCGGGACAAGCCATAAAGCATTCATTACATTAGGTCTCCGTTTCACAGTTGGGTTACCCAGGCCAACTCTAGAGTAGAGCCTGGCCCACTATATGGTCTACTATGTATAAGTGTAAGTAGGCCCAACTTGACTTTAAACATTTCCCGTTATAATTATAATTATGTTCCTAATAAGAGAAGGCGGAGGGAAAGAAAGCCATTGCCCTTGAGCCCTTGGCTCATCAAAGTTTTAACTTGGGCTCCCGCATTCAAAAATTGGGACGAACTCGGATTTTTATTCCCTGAATTCTAGATCCTCCTCCATTGTGGAGAAAGTTTTTGATGCGGGGACCAGTTCGTATTGTACATAACTAGTACCTAGGTCTAGGTCTGCCTGAGTATATTTGGGGAGAGTCTGGAATAAAGTGAGTTCTATTCCTGGGCCCATGTATGTGTACACAGGCCGGAGAAAGGAGGGGGAAAAGAAGTAAGAACAAACATGTTTTCTTTTTTGGGAATGTTACAATGAGATAGGTGCCTTTCTTCTTTTTCTTCCTTTCTTCCCTCACAGCCTCTCGCCTTTCTCTTAAGCCACTTCCCAGCCCTTCTTTCTATCAACACACTTAGGCCCCTTTTCCTCAGTCCCCGCTCTCAAAAGGATCTCCAGCCACTAAATGGGTTTATGACATGACGGACTGGGTCCAGAATGGGATGACAATCACACCACATCATAATATCATACCAGAGGTTGGCTCGGGCACAATGACTTAATTTCTCCCCTCTCCCCTCTCAACCTCCTTACAAGCTACTTCAAATTAGGAAATCCCTATAGGCATTTGTAAGACTTAAGGATTGTAATCATAAATCACATATTTTCCCCATAAAACGGCCTCCCCTTTATGTCAACTATGGGGAAAGGGAATAAAAATAAAGGTTTATCGAGTTGGAGGATCTTCTAAATCACCGACATCAGCAATAGGTGCCCTTTCGGCTCGGTCCGAAGTACCGATTCGAAGGGAATCTATTGGGGTCATCCGGCCCTGGCCAAAAATAGAACTGAATACGTCCATGGACCTATAGCCTGACCTATAGCGAATAATGAAATCCCTTAATTATTATGTACATTTATCATATTATAACGGATGTAGCTCAATTTCGTGCACCCAAGCATATTATTGAATAATGCATGACCATATTGCATTCAATATCAACATTACCAGATACGTATGAAATATACATATACGCACATTTGATGTGTCTGAGTGTCTGTGCGTGAGTTTTTTGGAATTTGTCGATTAACTGATGCTTACAGCTTATTTGACAACAAAAATTCCAAGTCTATACTGTACCCAATAAAGCATATAGAAACGTTAATTTCTGAAAGTCGTATCAGTAACTTTCTTGACCGCCGACCAAAATTTTACCCGCCCCTGAATACAGCATATGTATGCGCCAATTCTGAGACCAGGTTAAAGATGAATGGAAGGGCATGAACTAAAGGTAGGAATCCTATTTTCCTCCTTTTCCAGATTGGTCAATATAGTCTGAACCCAAAGGCGGAAATGAGCCTCTCTGACCTCGTGGCTCTTTTCCCACCGTTCTTGTTGTCTCCAGGAAATTGGACTTTATGCCACTTTCCCACGGGGAGACTCAAGTCAGTGTGGGGGATAAAAGGCCCACTATTAGGCAATTAGCTTCTTTCAATTTGAAGAGGAGGAGAATGATTGATAGTAATCATTTGTTCCACTTAGAATTCCGCACTTAATTCCCGACTAATGAATTAAGCACTGACTGCCTATCAGTTCTCAGCCTCAGCCCAAGCTCAACCCTGTAAATAGTGCAGCAGGAGAAGAATTGGGGTCCCTTGTCAGTATTAGCTATTCAATTACGGACCCATCCATTGTAACAACTTGTACATTTGTAATGAGAGTGAGCCTAAATGTTTCCTCCAGTGACAAGGATTTGGGGCTGAATCCATAGATCAGTCTGTGAGGAATCGATCTGCCGATCCGGCCTATTGATTGAGAAGGGGAAGGGAAGGAAGGAAGTGTAAGTTGGACGTGTTGGGCCATGTAATAATATGGAAATCGGTCTCCTGGTTTGCCTCATAGCTACGTAATGTGATGTAAATTGTAAATGGGACCCAGTCCTTCTCTGCCTTCTCCCTCCAGTTTACTTGTTGGAGGGAAACTGAGCTCCTTCTCCCTCACTTTCCCTATATATTTGACTGGAGAAAGTGGGGGGTTCCTGAGACAGGATGGGTCATGTAATGTATTGAAAAGAAGGAATGTTGGAGGAGGAAGGGGACTGGGAAGGGAGTTTAGGAGTAATTTGGAGTGGAGAGGAAGATAGTCCGTAGTCTAGAGAACAAAGTTTAAAAAGGAGCAGTGAATGGGAGGAGAAAGGGGGTTGGGACTGGGATGTTTTTTATTTGGCCTGCCCTCTGCTCCGCAAGGATCTTTAATTGGGACTCGAGTAACGATGCGAATTTGATGTGACGACAAAGAATTTTCTATCTCCACAACTAATCTTAGGCTTCGGCTCCGCCTGTCCGCCTCCTTCCCTGCATACTTTCGGGGCTCCCCCTTCGGTCTCGGCTAAAGGCAGGAATAGGATGCGTTCTCCGTCAATTCCTCCCCAGTAAAATTAATACTATATACAAGTGACGGCCTTTTTGTGATTAGTGCCGTGGTCCTGGGATTTGTGAATTCTGGGTGGGCTGCGATGGACCATGGAGGAATTAAAAGTTTATACAATTTCCTTAAGGATTTTTAGAAAATCTCAACAAAAGTCTAAATTATCCGTTGCTAGAAGTAATGTTTTTGACCCTTAAGTACATGACCCCTTGACCCTAAAAAATCCCATTTTCACACTTGGACTTCGTATTGTTCCTAACTTCTTGTGGAATTTTTTGGTGGGCGTACGTTGAGAAACGCAAGCTGTAGGTTGAGGACAGAGCAAAAACGGTCGAATACACTGAAAAGCAACGGCGAAATAATGTACTACAGAAAAGATCTAACCAAAAAAAAAATTAATGGTTACTGTAGTTGAATGCTGGTCAGTTTTGTGTAGGTATATCATGAATTAGCTAACCCAGGTTTTCGTCTTTTTTGGGAAAATATTTTTGTTGGCAAGATGCCAGACAAAGTGAAGCAGCAGCATTTATGGGCTTAATATTCGCAACTATTTAGTAGTACATTATTTAATTTATACTTGTATAATTATAAGCTCTGTTAATGCCAACAATAGTACTTTATTTCGGCTGGTTCACTCCTACCCAAAAGTATATGTTCTTTCCTATTGTACAATTGCCTGTTTGTTAAAGTTAGTTGTGCATCCCTGTTTGGAGTTGAAATTATGCATTTGGTACTAAAAGTATATGTATGATATTTATAACTGGTGTATAGGTATAAGGACTTCGGTATGACAATTGGCAATCACAGCATTAAGGAGCCTCTGAAACTTTCCAAGACTGGAGTATTTTAAATAGATAATTGTCACTATTTAGCTGTAATTCTATCATCAACTAAGTTATTATACAAACCGTGCTCGAATATATTTGCAATTTATATGTACAGTATAAGTTATGCACACTGGTCGGGACATTCGCGTATGAATGTATTACAACTGAATAGTTGAGTTAAGCGGTTAAACAAAGGTGCGGCCAACCATAGTTCTCTCCACTACTGACTTGAGCTCTGCTCACAATTAGCAGCGTACGCAATTGACGGGGAAGGCTTGACTCCCGCTCCGCTTCAGAACTTTCTTCCTCCGCACTTTCCTTCTATTTCATCTTTTCTTGGGAAGAGCTGCTGGTGTGCTGGCAGGACTCAATACTTGAGTTTAATCGTTCCGTACGTGACTCTGCGGATCGTCACGGGGTGAGCCAAGGAATGCCTCATTCCTCGGCCTTAGTCTCATCCCCTCCCCTTGTCTTCCCGCATTTGTCAACATAATTTTCCGTAGGCCGTCATTTGAATCTCAAGTGTCTCTAAATTGGGCTCAGGGAATCATTAAAGGAATCTCTGACTTTCCCTCCTTCTCCCGACCTTTGATTTTACTGGGAATTGATTTGAGAGAGTCCGAGTCCCTGAGCACATGCTTGGGAAATTGAAATGATTTCCTGATAATTTCCCAAGATTCCCTTCCAACTTCTAGCTAGCCGAATAAGGAGCGGATTGGGACAAAGTTAATCGATAGATTGTGTGGAAGAATAAGGGAGAGATAAGCCCTCTGGGGAACTCTACTTTGAGAAAGCATAGTTTGTTGTATGTTGTGCCTATGGCTTGTCCGATGCTCACTTCTAAGGAGATCTTGTACTACGACTCTTTTGACAACCTTCTTTTTCGGGGCTCTTTTCTACAAATTCAATAGAATGAAGGCTCTATCCTACACTCATATGTATGAAAGAGTTTGACCACATACAAATACTATTCACTACTACGAAATAACGCCAAACATCTAATGTCGTTCAAATCGTGCGATGTAGCGTTAACGATCATTTTTTTTTACATATTTCCATATTAACTACGCGCGCAAAATGCGTCTTAAAATATTCATACGAAGTTGAAAATATTGTATTGCCGTAAACTGAAATGCATTACAAATTGCAATGAGATGTACAGAAGACCAATTTTTGTTTGATTTGTGAGACAGAGGGAATATGGAAACGGGTACGTAGCCCATACTTGAAATTAATTGCTAATCGTAAAAATGAACCTTTATATAAACATGGAATAATACAAAGCTGCCTTGGATTTGATATCCATTCTTATTGGACTCCCGGCCTTCTGCCTATGTTCTTACCAGGAACTTCGGATCCGAATTGGTCCATCCAGCCTTCCGAATTTCTGCCTGGGCATAATGGTGCACATGTACATAGTAGTAGGAAGACTGAACTATTTTTATGAGTTTCCTACTCCTTGAGATACGTAGGCTGCAGCCTATGAGGTCTTTGGTCGTAATGCTCCTAGTTCTCCGTAATTTATAATAATGCCTCGACTTTTTATTGGAAGTCTTTAGCCGGGCGGGTTGAAGTCGGGGAGTCATTCCTGTAGGAATCCGAATCTATCTTGATCAGATAGGAAGAGTTGAGGATGAGAATAAATCATCTGGATATCTTAGATTCTTTCCCTTACTTCGTCTCCGCATTTCTATGTAGGTACCTCCTATCTCCCCTGACCATCAGCCCCCTCAACTCTCCGACCTTCCTAGTCCAATCAATACTTTACAAACCTTTTGGCTACTGGCCGGCTTCGCGGAAATCCACTACTACTCTATACTCAATTCAACTACCAACAACGTCAGATTCTGTGACTACTTCGTAGACTTTACTGCTTTTCACCAGCACTAGTATTGTAGAAAATGCACTGGTTCTACTATACAATCAACTTAGGACTTTATTCGATCCGATGGCAGTACTTTGTACTACTTTGCATTTAAAATATTGGCTGCAGACCGCACAGTCTGTCCATTTTAGTCCATAGCCGTATGGAGACACGAAGACGCGGTCAATAAATGTTTATCTGTCCATAATTCTGAAGCGGTTCCCTTCTTCGTCTTTATGGAATCCCGATAAGGTGAATAGGAAGGAAAGGCTAATAATGTTTAGGCTCTATAAAATTAAATGTATATTCCACAAACTTTTTTAGAAGGCTAAGGTAAATTTCGGCTATACTGCATTATGCAGAATGATGCTCTTCAATACACTATTGTACCTTAATACGGATAGGAAACTTGCTATCCACGAAAGGAGAGTTCTAATAATAATGCATAGACAGTTTTCCGAATTTTTGTTCAACCTTAACTGTGAAGTTCGAACAGATTCGCCTTGTGTTTATTATTTATATGTACTGATTTCTTTAGGAATTACATATCATACGTACTATTGGTCAAGATTCATGGTCATAATGAATTAAACAGATTGTTCATAAGTCTATGTATTAGCACTCTTCTGTAGGTAGCACCAGCCAAATAGATTTGACTTTGATTTCAAAATTGAAAGCGTGGAGAGCGACGTTCTGGTCCCCATTCCCATGGTCCTTCTGCTGCAGCAATAATTCGCCTGTTCTCTCCGTTGACCTATCAAAACACAAAAGTTTGTATTTCACTCATTGATTCACGGAACTACAAGTATTTCATTTCTGTCTCACAATTTGAGTCAAATCGCGCATGCTTTTTTAACAGATTTGAGTGCCAAATATGTTTTTACGTAACCAAGTTCAAAACCTTTTTTTTAGATTTAGGATATATTAAACTCTAAATTGTTCCCAATATATCACTAAGCTAAACTGCATACAATTCAGTAAAATATATTAATGTGCTTACATCTCGGGCTACTCTTTTGAGAGTACTGGTAGCATTTTTCTTTGCTGGAGCAGGGACGATTAGCTCTTCTTCATCTGCATCTTCTTCGTCATGGTCCATTTCCTTCAAAATCCCTTTGCTACCTCCTCCGCAGCAAAATAAGATGAAAAGGGTGACAACGAATGCAACTCCGCCGCCGACAATAGCCGCCGGCTGAAAATATCCCGACGACGACTGGGGCAAGGACAAAAATGGCTGGATTGTTGTTTCACCCGTTCCGGAAGTTACTTCGTAGTAGGCTGTCCCATGGACGCAAACAGGGATTAAGGAAATAAGTAAAATTAGAGACGGAGCTGGAGTCATTTTGGAATTGAACTGTTCTAGTTTTTGACAATATTGGGTAAATGTAAGAGCAAGGTACTCGTACGGCAGCTCTGAATTGAATGATTGCCTCAATATTGCTTCGTGAGGGTTCGAATATTTCAAGTATGTACAATTTCTTTTGAATTGTTCATAGGTGCAATTTTAGACTAGGCAGGTGGGTTTCTTGGCAGCCTGTATTGTTATTTTAACCCTTTTAAAGGGTTTTCCCGTCCCTTTTTATTTTTTAAAAATACCTGAATACCTTATACAGTAAATAGCTGGTAAATGGGTATTGTTTAAAAATAAGCATTGACATACCTGCAATTCCCAAATACCTACGATTGTACTATACATATGTACGGAGTCATAAAGTCGCAGCCCCGACTAAAACTGGCTTGGCGGTGATCTATTGTAAAGTATTCTTTACGAATGAGGAAGGAGGAGGACGGACAGCAGTCACGGTCTAAATCCTACAAGAATATTTCGAATGCTGCCTTTTAATTATATGCTTTTTCTTAATCGTTCCTCCTACTTCCTATTCCTATCCCCTATCCTCAAGTTTTTCGGGAAAATAATACGATTTACTTATACTAGTGTCCGAAGATTTAATCAGTGCATCTAGTTAGCAGAATAAGTAGTGTATTGGGATTGGGACAAAGTTAATCGATGTATAAACATTGTTTTTTTAAATCTCCATTTTTATTTATTTCCTGTTTTTAAACATTTTAAAAGGTATACAAGGACATGTGCAGAGTAGACGAATGCTGATTTATCTTTTTCATAATGACTTCTGTAAAAGCTCTTGTACTACGACATTTGTGACCACGTTTTCTTGAATGTTTTCTACAAATTTAATAAAACAAAGGCTTGCTCATGCGCACGACAAACATAATCCGAAACAGTTCTACGACTACGACTATGTATGTATATTATTTACAGTGTATGATGCAAAGTATGTGGAAGCTTGATTTAATTTAAAACTTTATAACACTACTTGTTGCTTTCAAAAGCTAGTTGATTATGTTATGCTACACCTGCATCTTAAATAAATTAAGTGACTACGCTTTTATGCCCTGAGCGGGCATTTATCTTTTCCCCTTGACAACAGAGAGTGCGTAAATAAGTACTGAAAAGATAGAATATTGTCTATTATGGTATGCATTTCCACTCCCTTTAAATTTCTCCCACGAACGATTGTGATTGAACGGATCAACGTAGACAAAACGTAAAAGCAGAAACATCAATTGGACCAATGGCTACTTGACTTTTCATTCTTAGAACTTTATATTTCATCTCAATTACCTTTTAGAATGACATTTAATCCGGAATTTATTATTTTGACAACTTTCTTAGTCATCCCACTTCCTCTCATACTGAAATTATCTATCCCATATCCCCACGCATTTATCTATCAACAAACCTAATACGACCTCTCTAGATCAAAGGGATGCCGAGATAAGCGACCTTTTCTGAAATAACAACCGTGACCTGGGGCTTACCTCACTCACGTTTTTATATGGAATTGTCAAGTACCCATTGCCTTGCTGCCCGGGGCAAAAAATATTATTATGGCAACATTATATATCTTTGCGAATTCGAATTGTACTAGTAATATTTGTCGCTGTGTAGCCTCTTATTTATGCTACTACTTGATAGGAATAATACTCATATCTGTGTTTTGAAAGAGCAATAAAACATTCCGAAATAAAAAAAATGCACTACCGAAAAGTTTAAGTTTACCCTGAGCTTAGAAGTGTACTGGAAAGATAGAAACAAGTTTAACCGAGCCCAAGTTTAATTATTGTATCCACGAAGGTCCTCTGGCGTTTAACTGCGCACTAGTAATTGTTGTAAATACATATATTATTCATGTCAAAGTAAGCACGGATGACCTGTCATGCGACGCAAAAATTAAACTTGGGCTCGGTTAGACTTGTTGCTATCTTTTCAGTGCATTTCTAAACTCAGGGTACTGTCTACTTTTTTGTAGTGGATTTTTTAAAAGTATTTTCATCATATATTTGTCATACACATTTCCAGTATTTATTATTTATTTGTTTATTGAAAACCAAAAATCACATGAGTCAAAAGTTATAAATGCCAAATGTACAAAACAAGTAGCCACATCTACATCTTAATAAAAATGACTACTCCGTTACCACACACTAAAGAATACACATTTGCGTAACTTATATATAATTATTTAGAAGTCATCATTCAGTAATAATACGTGTTTTGTTTAGATATCTTCTTCTAAATATGTACTTGTACTTAATTACCTTAAGTTTAGCAAAAATGTCGAAAGGTTTTTATGAAAAGAGGAAAGTGCACAGTGTATGTACGTACACGCACACCGAAACCGATACCTACTCCCTACTCCCCTACATAGT
>JAQFZY010002542.1:0-11519 GCA_034696285.1 Hypogastrura burkilli
CCGCAAGCTTCGGAGCCGAAATCCGGCTCCGGCTCCAGATCCGGCTCCGGCTCCGGCCCGGAGCCGGATCTGCGGAGCTCTAGGTAGAACCATGCTCTGCTGGCCATAGCCGGATTCGGGAGTCAGCCTAATGCCCATCATATGCGGCTAGAGTGTGAAATGTGAAACAACGGGAGTCCCTCACTTTCACCGGATACTTTCTCTCAGGCTAAGGTACTGCTCTCATTTGTCATCTCTGACTCCGCGAGGTCCCCCGCTGAGGAAGGCTCTGGTCTATAAATTTCAACTTATAGCACAAGGCCCTGCGTCTCATTTTAGGGAATCTTCAGTGCCCAGGCAAGAAATTTATAGCCGCATTTCCCGGAGTTAGTGCCGGGACTAAAGCCGGAGAGTGGAGATGCAATATATGCAGTCTAACAGTAGAACATTTAATGGTAACACTTTCAAAGCTGTAGCGAAACTCACTGCTTCTACGTTCTACTAGTTTGAGTGATGACTGATGATAGTGTACACATAAACTTGCAGCATAAAATGGGCAAAGAATATTAAAATTGTACAGTACCAAGGATGAACAGGAAAACACATAACACATATTACATTATGCTTTCACAGTGCTTTCATAGCTAGGGATTATGTTAGACTTGGTTTAGGTTTGAAAAGGAGAGTTAAATTGGTTTCCTTCTTTAAAGCCAGCTTTGTATTTGAAACTTTTTGCCGTTGAATCAAGTAGCGGGCAACCCTCGTGAAATCAATTATTTGCTTAAAACGTTAACGTTAATCGGAGAACATCATGCATCAAACAATTCCTGCTGTCGTCCACATCCACCACAGTTTCCCAAATTCCGATGCTCTGGATCAGTTGGATTGTAAATTGTAACCCACATCAAAGTGCATGCTGGGCGTTAATCAACCGAATAGAAATTATAAGCGAACTCAGCCTAAATAGAATTTGTAAACATGTACAATAGAACCGCCGTCTATGTTTTGTAAAGTAGGTTGGGTAGCTGAGCCTTGTCCACAATTGACCGGAAGAGGATTGGCCCCATACTGCTTCTCAGCCACATGCCGGCCCATGACACGGCTCAATTGACTTATTGAGGCCTAAGTTCGCCTTTATTGGAGCCGAGGCGATTAAGGCTTTATAAAAATAGTATGGGGATTGGGGATCCAATTAGTTGGTTCCGAACTTTTTCCCGCTCATGTCTTCCGTGACATGGGAAATGGCAACAGCTCAAAGTTCACCAACTTCCACGGCTCTACAAGTTGTCCGCTTGCGAAAAGAAAGGCAGATAATTATAGGGAAAGTATCCAGCCTAATGACTGTACGGCCTAAGGCCCGACCTCTGTGAAATACGACCCGCTCATTGATTTATCTGCCAATAATGGGAAGTCCTCCACACAAAATGGGATAAGTTCAAATCAAGGTTCTTGAATTCATAAAAGGCAAAAAGAATCCATATATTTAATGGGCTTGTATCCTTCAGGCCCGAGACCAGGAGGTACCGCAATTGTAATTTGACTCGAAACTAGGATAAAGTACCTGCCTACATAATTTGGCAAACATTCTAGAGTTATTACGGCAATGGTGCTTGCAGGAAAATGTGTATCTAAGCTAGGTGTCATAAATATCTTACAGGAAAAAGGCCGTATTTCCCGCTCTTTGCTAAGGCTCTTAGCTTATCCTCCAAAAAGATAAATTGGATTTTAATTAAATTTACGGATAATAAGGAAGTCAGGACTTATTACTTTCTCAGGCTCTTCCAGAGACAAGCCGCTGGGACTGAGATTTATGAGGCCGGCCCGCCTAGGGACCTCCAGCCTCTTGTCTTGGAAAAATGGAGAATATTCTAGGAAGAGTTCCATCATTTTGGAGGTTCTGAAATATTCAGAAGAAACCTTTGGAACGCCGTCTAAGTAATTGGAAGGAATGTTCGTGAAGTAAAGGGATCCCCTCAAGTTCCTACGTTCCGGGTTTACCATAATAATAATGGAAACGGTAAAGTCGGATAAAGATGTCGGAGTGGCTTCCTAGGAGAAACAACAGCCTACTATGTATATGTATGTGCACGTATTTATGTGGTTCTAAACCATGGCCTATTATTATGCCAATGTAGCTCTTTCTAGATACCTAAGGAGTCATGTATTATACAAACTGCAGGCTACAGCTAGGCGACAGGACTATGCAAACCCAATTCAGAGATAATGGGGAGTGGCATTTTGAGGGTACTAGAAGTTAAATGGGCACTTATAAAAGTTGACACTAAGTACGCGCTAGATGCTGCATCATGACTTTATGAACCTCCGTAATCCGTAACACCCGAGGCCTGAAATAGTATTGATTTAGCCTTGTTTAATTGCAAACTCCATGAAAGAGCTGCCTGAGGACGTAGGCCCAAGCAAGCGGATCGTACATAGCTAACCTATCATTGGCTGGTATTAAACGAAGGAAAGAAAATAATTACTTCTGACTAAAATAAAGGACAGAGACGCGTCAATAGAATTGATATACTGGATGCAGGCACAGTTAAGACCTGCAGTATCTAGCACCTAGCACTAGCCCAGTATTTTTTAAGGACATGTAAGGAAAACTTCCCCTTTCAAGGCTATCAACAATTTGGAGTGCTAAAAAACATCGGCGATACCATCTATGAATTGAACATTGAATCAATTCTACAGAAACTTAGTTTAAAGACTGTGTGACAAATATTCCAAACGACCTACGATTAGAGTTTAGATTATTCCGACTTAAATATGTTGTGAATCGCATAGAGGAAGTGCAATAATTTCAGAAAATCCGTAACCGCTTTAACAACAACGCTGGTATCATGATCATGTACGAAATCAGGCCGTATTTGCCTCTACTTTGTTCTTATATTGATTTCCCTGAAATATGCTGATCCAATTATACGTGGCCAGAGTAATTAGGTTAATAGAGTGCCTAGACCGAGACCGAGACCACACCGGCTCTAAAGGATTCATATTTATACTACATATAGGTAGATACAGAACATTGAAATTCTAATTAGTTATGTTTCCAACATCTTCAAAGAGCTAGTAAGTTTGTTCTAGACGCTATACTACGGTGTTCAATTACTCATCAGCAGACTCGATGCGCTCGCAACTTCTATGGTAAGTACATAGTGATTAAAACCTACGCGGAAATAATTAATAGTACTATACGATCTACCCTGTACTGTACGCATCATACTAAATTGAGTTGGTCGCCAGTCGCCAGCTGAAATTCCGAACTGCATCTGTAGGTTCAAGAGATCCTGAGATATTTATGTGAACCCTTAATCACGCGTGCTGACCCTATTTCCTAACATGTGTTTCTACGGAGCTATCTTTCCTACATAGTATCAAGTGTACTTCATTAGAGATACCCGTAGCACCAATAATTCTCTTAACTAATGCCTACGAGTCTACTTAATACATGATGGAATGATGCTAAACAGATACTATGATGCAAATCAGAATTGCTTTGATGGGTGTTGTGTATTGTTTGCCTTTTTTTATATGAACCACATACACTTTGTATGATAGTTGTTTGAACAACAGAATTTGATAAGTTCCTTTCGTTAATTTGTGTCGTCAAAAATCCAATAAAATAAGAAATTCCATTTAGAAAAGGCAGGCTATGCTGAGCTTGAACGTTCACACGAAAGATAGAAACCAGAAACAAAAAAATTCAGTTATAATTCTTTGTGTCAACGAAGGTTCTGAGACTCCGACTGAATTAAGGCGGCAATAAAATTAATTCACGTAAATATACTCACGGATGACCTTAGAATTAAAGTTAAAACAAAGGTATATCTGGATTTTTGTTTCTTTCTATCTTTCTAGTGAACATTCAAGCTCAGGATAGTCTGCCTTTCCTAAATAGCATTTTTTATTTAGTCTTCATTTATATTCATACAAATGATAAGATGTAATATAATTATCCGTTAAAATGTCTGGACCATAGAAATCCCCTAGTTTGCTGTCAAGTTCACATATTTTGCCACCTTGGACATGCCGTCGTTTACAATTTAGGCATTTATTCCCTTCTTGCCTTCCTCTCCATATCCGGAGTGAGTTTTTAATTGATGCTGCTTTGTTTTTCACTTTAAAAAAAATACAATTTCGGAAAGAACACCTAAAGTGCTCTCCTAAAACCTATCCTTGTTGAAACTTTATACATATAACATTCACTTGGTGTCCTACAGTTAATACTTTACGTCTAGCTTCTAGCTTGGGTGCAAAATGCTTCCAAAATCAAGTTTCCCGAAGCGTGAAGATTTTTTGATTCTTATAAAACGTGAAGAAAATACACTAGTTTGTATTAAACTTAACAGAAATGTACAAATTTTTATTAAACCAGATAAAAAATGTACTACTTTGTATTAAACTGTGTGCATTTAACACAAAATCTAAAAAAGTCATATTTTCCTTCCTTTCACGTCAAATATCCTCCTGCAGTTCGCATGAAAGCATGAAAGATTTTGACTAATGTGCCTTCTTATCTGAAAATCAAGACTTGTTGAAGTCCGTCAGAAAGCCGAGCGATGTTCTAAACAAGTATTTACGTGTTGGTGAACTTTAACCCCGACGCCTCAGATATAATTACAAATCTGAGGCATCGGAGTTGAAAACCCTGATAACAGAATCTACAATTTTTAGTATCGAGAGTAGATACCTAGATATACTAAAACAATATTCAGTATTCCAACGAACGGTGGCTTTGGTTATTATTTAAATATTGTATCTGTTTAATGCTGTCTTACTTCGTTGACTCGTAATATACTACAGATATATGTATATATATCTGTATAGGTACTTCTACTTATATTCTATATTCTACAGATATTATAAAAATATAGACGGGCTAAAATTTTTGTATATAGGTTTAATTATTCCACCAAATTGGGTTTCTTTATAGACCCAAGTTATTCCAATACATAGAAGTCGAAAGCATGATTATCTAATGGTAGGTTGTAGGTATGAGTAAGTATCTAGTACTTATTTTTAAAATATTGACTGTAATTCCAAATTTTAAAATGTCACTACAATATACAAGTAAACTACACATACAAATATACTAGGAAGAAATTGCATACCAGTTTCATTACTAAGTATTAGTAAGCTACCTGAGTTTTTAAATACAACTTTGCAAATCGCCTATATTCGTTAATTATATTACTTTACTTTACGTACTGGTACTAAGGCTGTCGTATTGCTCACTTTTCTAATTAGGAATTTCTCTAGTAACTATAAGCTTATATACATTAATAATTATTAGGAATTTTTGACTTGGGCAAAACGCATTCTTAACGCCGCTGTCAATATTATCTGTAATTCCTCTCCTGTCATTTATGTCCTGCCTCCTGTCACGTATCTATTATGCAACCCGTAGCAGATAACATTACGATATTGATATTGTTACTTGCTTAAGTCCTTCCTTCACAAATTAAATTTTAAATAGAGTTTACAAAAATGTTCTTGAGCCGTTGGCACTCACCTTGGGCGTCTTGATGTTCTCCATAGTTCCTACACCTATTTAAGTCCTACTATTATTAAAAAAGGGTTCCTGACCTATACATTCCTATGTTTATGTATAAACACTACGGCAGCAGGATCCGTGTAGCAAACTTATTCCACCTATTATGGGTGGACGGCCGATTCACTGTTCTCAAAAACTCCCGCGGTGTCCGGACCTGGTTCCTAAGGTTACTGTCACGGACTAGTACTACTGTTTCCACATATTTCTTAGTGTCCATTGGGACAATTTCTGAAAATTATGAAATTTCAGAAGAAATAAAAAAAACTGTTCCAGCTGCTAGGGCAGCAGACGACTCCCGTCCTCCTCCGACCCGTCTCCAAAGCCTACAGACTCCTTCTCCTAGGTAGAGTCAACCTTTTACTGGTGGAAGTATCATGATCATAAGCTTAAGCGTGCGGGGGGAATGAGCCTTCTACTATGTATCTATGTACATAATGCATAGTAGTATATAGTAGATCCCGCCTTCTACGGACTTTCACTCCGGGACTCCACGGAGGACCTGAATTCCCGTGTAAACTTGGAAAAATTCGGCTGTTAACTAGGTGGGACTTTCGTAGGGAAGCTTCGTAGTTCGTATTATATTATTGCAATGGAAATGGGGAATGGCGCACGGACTGTACGGAAACTCATTATAAAGTCCGAATGCGGAGGTGTTGTTTGAATAGGGAAAGTGAAAATAAATAGAGGAGCCGAATTCGGGGAAATCCAATTGGGTTCCTACAGAAGGCCTCCGCGAAGCGTTCCTCTCGATTCCAGGTATAAATGACAGACGGGAGAGATTTCCATATTATCTAGAAGAAGATGGGTTAGATGATTACAAGAAGTGAAAATTGAATCCGGGCCTCAAAGAGATTTGGGAGTCTGTCTCTTTAGGAACTCTGGGAAAAGGCTAGAAGGTGAAAGTTGCATTTTCCAAATCTCAGCCAGAGCTGGGTGGTGAAAGGCTCGGAATTCCCAGTGTGAGCTTAAAAACTAATTTTATGGACAATGGATTGTGAAGTGTGAAGATTTAATTGTTTTAGCTGAATTTAGTCAATTTTTTAGGAAACATTTTATTATGTAGTTGAATTTGGTAATATTTTTTTAGGAATCATTTAATTGTGTTAGTTGAATTTAGTATTTTTTTTTTAGGAAATACGAAAAACTCTGGAATCTTCCGTGTAAAGCTCAACCGGCCTTTATTACATACTGATCTTGCATTTTCTGCGTATCAAAAAACGTTAACAAAGGGTTATATTTTTGCTGGTGGGAAAAGGAATGCTTTTCTAGAAAAGCGATAATATTTAAACTAAATGCTTCTGCTCCGAAGACCTATCACGTAACCTAGACTAATGTTAATACAATCTGATCTTACTACAGTAGGTAGGTAGCATACCTAACTTAATCAGAAAAGGTTTAAAAAGAAAATCCAACCAAAGTTCCGGTCAATTATATAGGTACTTGACTTTTTCGGTAAAGTCCTTGCACAAAATTGTATTACCACACTAAAAATTAACTAAAATAGGATTGATGATTGCTTTGTGGAATGGGAAGGCAGAATGTCAGGACGTAGTTAATGCTGTCTAAAAATATAATACAGGTGTATGGAAATGAGCGATTATGAGTTATGAGTAACGCGAACCGAACAATATGGTCTGACATGGAATATATGAATGGGCACATTTGTCTCCAACTTCTATGCTATATTATTCTTTTATTTATTCATTTATTCATCAGATATGTTTATTTCGGCTAACTACTTATGCTATGATTGGCAGGAGGCAGGACTAATATTAAGTCTTCAGGGTGCCGCTCTACAATTGGCCAGTGAAATGAATCTCTCCTTGTGGAACTTGCCTTCTACCACTACCATCGTAGTTCGTCGTTCGTAGTTTCGACCATTTACCCAACCGGAAGTTTAATTATCAATTTTTAGAGTGTCTCAAGCCGGAGGAGGTTCTAAACATCTAAAGAACCCGTCCGGACCGCGTGAGTAGATGAACTAGCTCGTCCGGCAAATACTAGCTCGTTGGGCGAAAGTGCTTCATAGTAACATGCCTCACTGCCAAGGCAGTTAACCAAACTAAAACACTTGAAATCTAACAAATGTTAGTGAAGATTGCTTCGGAATCCTAACCTACTTAAATTAATCTAGTCGGGATTTTGCCGGGAGAGACTTGGCGGGGTAGCTATAGTGAAAGTGAACAGAATCAGGCGTCCGGGCCCGCCTAGGGACTTCTTTCTCGGAGCCCGCAGATCTGGCCCGGCCCCGTAATTGGCCCGAGATGAGACAGAAGAGATTAGTTGACATTTAGGACTCTCACTCAATATTATGATGGAGTCCCAGACCAGCAGGCCGTACTATGTAGCAGTAGTTGGTACCATGTACTGTATGTCGTATGCACTAAAAAGAACTCACTTTCCGAGTCCAGGCTGCTGCGGCGTTTAATTTACAAGGGTTTCATGTTCCGTTGTCATTTCCCTTCATCCTCTTCATTATTCTTGACGAGCCAGACGCCTTTTCTCTGTGTTCCTCTCTGGATAAGTCCTAGTGTTCGTTTACTCCTATAGTAGCTTATATGTACTATGTATGCACATACGTATCTGTAGGTTGGGACTATTCCCTCGCCATTTAATTATTAATCGGTTCCAAGACTAAATGTTCAATTCGTACAACTGTAGGTCTAGTCGATTAGCTACCATCCGTCTATTTGCAGAGTCTGCCGTCATCATAAACTTGACTACGCTCAAAAGTTAGCCTAACTTTGTCCTGGAGTTTGGGACTTTCTCCATAAGGCCAAATTGATCTCTACCAGGGCGGAATTCAAATATGAATGCTCCAGCGGATTCCTAATGTGATTTCACTGTAGGAGTAAGATGAATTGGAATGAGGAGTCCGTGCAGGGACTCCATTAAACAAATACATAGTACAGCCTAGCGTCAAGGTAAATGCATTCCGGGCTCCAAAGGGTCATTGAGGGCCCAAACTAGATTTTCAACCAGGCACGTGAGGTCAGGGCCCGTTCAATCTGGCTCCACTATCTGAAACTAATGCATTTGCGTCTACTCAATTGCCGTCCTTTTCCTTTCCTAAAAACCCTCATGTCCCAAATGTGATTTTAACGATCAAATTACAGGAGTTGCTTATTATGTAAGGTATGTATGTAGGTAAGTACATCAAAGAGGAATGCTCTGCTTCTGATAGGAATACGTGTTTATTTTGAATTGATGAGTACGACAAGTTTACAGATATACATGATTACATGAATATATAGAATTTATACAATATAGTAGATAGATATTAATAAATACAATTTATAGTAGCATAGATTGGTACATGGTTTGACAAAGTATTTAGTACAGCATGTTGCCATAGACTATATGGTGTAATATGTAGATTTGGATTAGTACAGTATCCTTAATAGTTAGTAAGACTCTTTCTCCCAATTTACGAGGCGGGACACAGGCTAATTAGAGTTACGAAAGCGTGAAGTTGTAATTTCGGTTAATAAGCGGGAGGAGGACGGGGGGGCCAAGTCCTAACTCAAAGACTATCCTGAGGTCCGCAGATTACGAGATTAAGTTCCATACCTACAATGTATGAATAGTACTGCGTGGCTGGCCGTAGTCTAAGATGTAAATAATATGGAATATGACAGATGACCCATATTGTCGAAGCTTTTGTTATCTCATCTACGTATACGTTCTAAGATCCGGGCTAATTTTGGGATATTACAGTAAGAAAGGCCTAAGTTAGTAGATTTATAATTAATTCAAGAAACCAGAAAGAGCCTAACTTACAGTAATATTTGTTTTAATACAGCTCATGTAAATAGACACTTATACTACATATCTGTAGTACTCATCATCTACATATAATAGTATAGTGTTACATTGAACAATGATACTGTACCTACTTATGCATGTATGGTAGTATATGGGAATTCGGAAAGACTACAACGACGAAGCGTGATAAAGTTTGCACGACATTTGGCATTTGACAATACACGTAGCTCGGCCTAATTGCCCTCCTATACTGACCCGCCCCGTACGCGTCGTAGGCGGAACGAAGCTGATATAGCTCCCGGCACCCCGATTATTATTATGTACTACCTAAGTTATACAAACGCTAGCCAGGCTCTTAGGATAGGAATAAGAAATAGAATATGAAAAGGGCAAGCGCTATACATATACATACACACACACCAGTAAATACGTTATTCACAAATTGGAACCCGAACCTAATTCTGACGTTCTTATTGTGTTCTAGCCCACCCACTCCTAAATGCTACAACAAGCAGAGTTAATAGGTAATAAATACCTTGAATTAATTGTAAGCCCCGGTAACTATACAATTATTACAGTTCACCAGTGATTACTCAGCGATACAATAAAGAGTCTATGTATTTTCATACCAAATAGTACGACTTCGTCAGACGCTAGTCTACTGCTCTAGAACGCCAAAAAGTAAGCCTTAATAAAATGTTACTCTTAAGCACACTGAAATATTGCACCTATAGTTTTTCAGTTTTCTACATAACGTACAGACGAAAACTTATCTCGTACTTTCCCTTAATTTCCGGTTTACGGCAAATTTGAAGTCTGTATTTAAATAGGAACGGTAATTACAGTTCCCTTTCCTAACTAGCAAAACTACTGATGTACTTAATAGAAATAACAATAATGACAAGCGGGAATCGCCCCGTACATAGTGCCTGCGTCCTACGACATGCTTTTTTAGACCCTGAAATTAGGAATCATCAAATTTTACATACCCACATTATACTGTCCTAAATGTGTACATAAAATGTCTTAGTCTAATAGGTACTAGGGCTTTAAACAGTATGTAACCTCTCTCCCCTACACTCTGTATTACTTAGAGCATAAAATGTACTAACTACGCCTGTGATGTGAAAGTCTATTCACCTCCTTTCTCCATGGTGAAAGGCGCGCAGAAATCTAAGTCCCTATAATGAACAAGTGTCCTAATTTCAACGCCTTGTGTCAGGTGAAAGCGTGTAGTGCAAGCATATATGTTGTGGGTTGATTAGAAATTTGGACACTCAATTGTCCGTTTGGTCATTCGGATTCAATCAATACAAAATTTCATATTGAAATCCATTACTCTACAGTACTTGCTGCCTCTAAGAGTTACGAGAATCTCATGCTCTTTCCAATGGTGCAACTTACTTTAAAATGCAATGCGTAGAAATTACGTTAAAAGTCGATATTAAAGTATATGACGAACCAAAGCTGGAGCAAACATATCTGTTACACCACAACCCCGAAAACGGCCTGTGGGCGCTGAAACCAGCCACAAGCCGAAATGACGCATTTTCGAAATTCGACTGTAGTAACTTAACCTAACCTAACTTAACTTAACCCAACTTAACCTAAGCTAATCTAACCTAACCTAACGTGATTATATCATTATAATTAGGTTAGGTTAGGTTACCTCGAAGTTTTCGGGTAATGGTCGGTTATGAAAAGAGCCCATAACTAGTTGTGGCTATTTCGGGGTTGGGGTGTAACATATCTACTTAATAATCACTATACATAAAATCGTTGGTCTGTCTGTATGTGCGTGTGCGGATGTTTTTCAGCTAAACTAAACTACGGGGCCGATACTGGTGTGTGAGAGATTTTTGTTCCAAGAACATACTTCATTGCCCTGTGACCTTTGGTTACTTTTAGGTCAAAATAAGAAACAATAAGATAAGTAATAAGATAAGTAACTCGCTAGACTCAATGTATCATTTCTGAGCATTTCATTGTCAAAGAATCAGCACCACTGGAAAAGCATAACATTCACGTTGAGAGCCAACCTTTATAGAGAAGTAAAGTAATGAATTTCAATATGAAATACTATGTATATTGATTGAATTCGAATTCCCAAACCGACCCAGTCAATATGCCTACAATTCAATTTTCCAAACAATCTACAACATATACATACATATTTAAATGTAGAAAGACAACGCTACAAGGGGACTTAACAGTG
>JAQFZY010002543.1:0-11519 GCA_034696285.1 Hypogastrura burkilli
ACAGAAATGTTTGCAAACTTAGAGACAAATAAATAAATAAATAAATATATATATATAGCCGGACCTAGCGCTATTATAATCTTATTATTGAGTAGGCAGGAGAATATGCTCCGTAATTTATCCCATCCCCAGTATAAAATTCCCAGGAGTCCACATTGCCTGAGTCCGGCCTGGCCCACCTACTTTTTTCCGTAAAATTATACACATTTAATTTGGTCGTTTCGGCTGGATTTTGAGTGAGAGAGGGCAATCGTAATTAAGGGGAAAGTCATCTGGGACTAAAGTTCGTAGACTTAATATTCAATTTTAAAGAACTCCTGGATTGTTCATTCTATACTTTGAGGATAGTGTCGTAACGGGAATCGGGGACTCACGGCACAGGCTGGCCATAATAACGCCCTAATCAATTTCTACTAAATTATTCAGTCTCTTCTTCCTACGGCGGCGGCACTATTTTTCCAAAATGCTTATTACGAGTTCGGGAACCCGAATTGCCCGATTCCTCTTACTCAATAATGCTAGGCCGAAAGGAGAAATACGGGTCTCGATGTTACTACGTGATGCCGGGGCCTGGGACTGCTTCTCATTTTGCGGTAGGAGAGTGGAGATACGAAGACTCTATTGTACTAGATCTGAGGCTCTGCTCAAGGAAGACTGATACCATAAATGTTGACCACATCATTAAAAGTTTGGGAAGGGTGATAAGTCCGGAGATTCGGGCCGGATACGGATCATTCATTCCTATTACAGCTTTGTCATCAAGCACTCTTAGTCCTCTCAAGACCAATTACGCCCATGCAATTCTAAAAGGGAATCGAGTACATAAATTGGAAGCTCATGCCGGGTAAGGCACTTCTTCACGTCAATTTGATTTGAATTATGAAGGACTCCTGGTGAAGTCCAGTCAATTTAGCAGGTTGGAAGGGAGAATGGATTTTCCAAGTTAGGCTCGATTCAGCGTAAACTCAGACGAAGATATACTGCCCTTCCTTCAATTTACCCACGTTACGAGTTCCAACGGAATTTCTTTTTTTTTAAACCTATCAATTATCCTAATTGTCATTAGGTACTAATTGGAAGAACTCTTGGTTCATCCCTCAAGGGGCAAAGAAAGAGAGCACGGAATATGCCTACATTTTCCGGAGTCAGCCTTTTGCTAACTTCAGGCCCGACGTCGGATCCAGAAGGGAAGCTATGGCTTCGGGGGTAATTTTTGTTTATTACGAGCGAAAATTAGCGTTAGCATTACAGCACATGAATTAGGCATTCCTCTCTCCTTTGTATGATTTTAGGGGAGGGGGTTGGGTTGGAGGAAACTAATTAGGGTAGGTAGGTAGTAGCACGTAGCACGGGTAGTAGTCTACAGAACATCCAGTGGTTGGTTGGAATAATTTTCTATGAAGAACTACTCCCCAATCTAAGGAAGTAGGGCAGGATGGAATAGGCTAGCTGCTGGAGGGTAAGTTTGGAGGCAAGGTGAAAGCCAAGGGAAATTGAATATACTATACTATATTCAACTACCCTTCTTGGGTGAAAGCCGTGAAAGGGGAAACGTAATATCATCATATATATATTTTGCAGTTTCCGTCCGTCCGTCCGTCCGTTTGGAACGGCTTAACTATATTAAATACTAATGCTACAAAGTTGTATGATAGCTTAAAATCTTCACCAGCTTACTGGTAAGCTTTAAAGCACTCCGCTACCGCTGCAACAAAAGCGCTAAGCGCAATGAAGCGTAAGAACGAAGCGTCTTGAAAATTTGATGTATGTCGAGTAGCACATCAAAATGCTTTAAACAATAAACACATTCATGTTAAAGCTACGCGGCAAGTCAGAGGTGACCGCTACCGCTGCAACAAAAACGCTAAGCGTCAATGAAGCGCAACGTCGAAGCGTTTTGAAAATGTTAAGTATGCCGATTGGCACAATAAACTGCTCTGAACAATCAGGACATCCATGTTAAAGCCATGCGCCGTGTCATACGTGACCGCTAACGCTGCAACAAAGCCAATAAGCCTCAATGAAGCGCAAGGGCGACGCGTATTGAAAATTTAAAGTATTTCCAGTAGCACATCAAAATGCTTTAAACAATAAGGACATTAATGTTAAAGCTATGTGGCATGTCAGAGATGACCGCTACCGCTGCAACAAAAACGCTAAGAGCCAATGAAGCGCAACGTCGAAGCGTTTTGAAAATTTCAAGTATGCTGAGTGGCACAATAAACTGCTCTGAACAATCAGGACATCCATGTTAAAGCCATGCACCGTGTCATACGTGACCGCTACCGCTGCAACAAAGCCGCTAAGCCTCAATGAAGCGCAAGGGCGACGCGTCCCGAAAATTTGAAGTATGCTGTGTAGCACATCAAAATGCTTTAAACGATAAGAACATTAATATTATAGCTATGTGGAATGTAACATGCGAGCTCTACCGTTGCAGCAAAAGCGCTAAGCGTCAATGAAGCGCAAGATCGAAGCGTCTTGAAAATTTTAAGTATGTCTAGTATCACATCAAAGTGCTTCAAACAATAAATAGATTAATGTTAAAGCTATGTGGCATGTCACAGGTGACCGCTACCGCTGCAACAAAGCTCCTAAGAATAGGGGTTTTAGATCGGATAGGAAATCAAGGTGGAAATGGGTAGAAAGGAGAAGAGCGGGTTTGTGTTGGACAGGAAATTTAGGTAGAAACGGATTGAAAGAAGAAGAATGGGGTTTGTTGTATAGGTGATTCAGGTAGAAACGGTTGGAAAGAAGAATGTGGTCTGTATTAGATAGGAAATTAAGGTAGAAACGGGTGGAAAGAAGAAGACTTGGGTCTGTGTTGTATAGGAAATTAAGGTAAAAACGGGTAGAAAGAAGAGGAACTGGGTCTGTGTTGGATAGGAAATTAAGGTAAAAAAGGGTAGAAAGAAGAATGGGGTCTGTGTTGGAGAGGAAATTAGAGTAGAAACGGGTAGAAAGGGGAAGAATGTGGTCTGTGTTGGATACTATATTAAGGTAGAAACGAGTAGAAAGAAGAAGAGTAGGGTCTGTGTTGGAGAGGAAATTAGAGTAGAAACGGGTAGAAAGGGAAAGAATGTGGTCTGTGTTGGATACTATATTAAGGTAGAAGCGAGTAGAAAGAAGAAGAATGTGGTCTGTGTTAGATAGGAAATCCAGGTAGAAACGGGTAGAAAGGAAAAGAATGGGGTCTGAGTTGGATATGAAATTTCATATCGAAACGGGTAGAAAAACGGAATTACAGAATTTGTGTTGAAAAAAAGGTGGACACTTTTATGCGTAGGTAAATGGAAAGTGGACAATGAATAATAAACGGTTTGAACTATATATAAATATACTGACGGATGTTATGTAGAAACAACTTGAATGGGTATAAATCACGGAAATGGGAAATCAACGAAGGAAAGTTTGAAATGAAATGTAGACGGCTCTCTAAAAATGGATGGAAGTAAGGATATGACGTCGGCTAAACCCCCGTTCGTAGAACGGGATTTTTGCTAGTGTGGAGGCATAAGAATAGGTAGGAGGGGGATGGATGGGCGGCCCTCCTGTAGGCTCTTCTGGCTGGAAAGAAAGGGGTGTATGGGAGGAGTGGGAAAACTACAAAGTGTGGAGGGTGCAAAAATACTTTGGTCAGAGTCACGGAGTCACGAAACACGCAGACCGTCCCCTCTCTTCTTAAAAACTCAAACTTGTATTTCACGTTATGCACGCTCGGAATGGAGATCATGAATCATGATAACCCGGTTCTATGTCGTAGTAAGACTCAGGAAGGCCTCATGACATAATATAAAAATTACTATGGTTGGAAAGGAGCTGATTTTGAATTGAAGATGAAGCTTTCACCCTTTTTGCAGGTCCGGACTCTCTTCGTAAGCGGCTTGCCCATGGATGCAAAACCAAGAGAACTCTACTTGCTCTTCAGAGGCTATGACGTATGTCACTACTCTTGATCACTTCTAATAGCAGCTATTTCCATTAACATGTATGATACTAATACAGGGATACGAAGGGTCTCAGCTAAAAGTTACGAGCAAGAACGGGAAGACGTCTTCGGTAAGGCCCTTCCCTTGACATTGCCCATCCTTGTATCTTGAACTTGAGTATGAGTTGGCCCCTGCGACTTAGTCATGATTGTTTTCCCCCTCATTTCCAGCCTGTCGGCTTCGTCACTTTTTGCACTCGGGCTGACGCCGAAGCCGCCAAGCAAGTTCTCCAGGTACGTCTTTAACTACTTTCCCTGTTGAGTCTTCTGAAGTTCGGACTTGGACTCTCATTTCCTTTTTCCAGGGTGTCCAGTTCGATCCGGATCTACCACAGACCATCCGGCTTGAGTTCGCCAAGAGCAACACGAAAGCTAGCAAGCCGAAGCAGCAGTCCCCCCCAGCGGCAGCCCCTCATCCAGCAATCATGCATACGTTGCCTGGTCGTAAGTCTCTTCCCACTCTGGTCCGTTCACTACGTATTGCCACGCTAGAAGAGGTGGCATTCCATTTGAACTCAGCATTAATTGTTTTTACTGTTCTGATTTCTCTGATTTTGTGTCAGCACTGGGGAATCCCTTCTTCGCGGGGGCTCCAGAACTCTGGCCTTCTCCGCTGGCCTACACGGGAGGGGGCGGTGGTGGGGAGCTTCCGGGGGGGCTTCAGGCGCCGACACTGGTCCACCCTGCCTTACATCCACAGGTGCCTCTTGAGTCCTTCCTCTGACAGCCTCCTCCTGCCTAGTCTTTACCGTTGTTCTTTTCAAAGAGTGGAGAGGGGCGTGTTGGGGGTCGTCTAGTCACGTGGATCCTCTTTAGAAGGCCCACTTCCCCAGTTTAAGGTTTTAGGACCCTAGGATCGTCGTCTCAACGAAAAAGAGTAGGGCTACTCCCTTGTGTTTCTCTCATGCAGCCTCTCGTACTTAATCCTTGTTGGGCTTGCTCGTCCTGAGCACCCAAACTAAACACACCTCCAGCACTACTCCTGACGCCGCTCACCCACAGTTTGCCCAACTCTAGCTTCCTTACAATAGCTCCACTCCTGCCGTCCCCATTTTCAAGAAACGCTGCACCCTGCGCTCACGCTCATAACGGCCACCTCCAACCCGCTGTAGCCTCCGGGTAGGGGCAGACTAAAGACGGGCTCCTTACGTAGTCATACTCACGGTTTGCCACTCGGGCACGGCACTCCATAGGCCCAAACTTCACTTGAATGATGTTAGGCTTCCGAAGCTATGTGAGATGCGAGGAAGGTGGGTGGAGCCAAAGTTACCGTACTATGGGATCAGAGCGCACAGTGCTTACCGTTGTATTCCCGAACCAATCACTGTAGTCCTGTCTTTACTATTGCCGTGTCACAGCTCCTACTTTCTAAAACCCTTTCCGGGGTTCAGTATCACACCCTAACTCCCATTTTTTTTTCGTAGCACACTTTGACGTTGGGAGGACCTGCGTTAGGCTCACTTCATGCCACCATCCCGCATTTGCTGCCGTCGCCGTCAATGGCATCCCCGGTTGGATCCGCCTGTTCCCAGAACCTTGGAAGTCATGCTCCTTGCTCCACACTCTTTGTGGCTAACCTGGGTGGATTTGTGACTGAACAAGAGCTGAAGGACATTTTTGGCAGGTACCTGCACTCCTCAACTCCGTATGCTCTAAGATAAAGTCGTTGAGCTTTGAGCTTTCCCTTTCTTCCTTAGTCTACCAACTCCTCTTGGAGTACTACTAATACTAATATACATACGTAGTTGGCTGAGAGAACTGAGTGGTTTATTTGAGGGTTCTTGGTAGTTTTCCAGGGTTCAGTCGCTTACGCCTTCACGCGAAGGGCGGGAGTCCGGTGGCGTTCGTGGAGTACATGGACGTCCGCTGTGCTACGCAGGCCATGGCTGCTCTCCAGGGATCATTTCTTCGGTATTCCGACAGGGGCGGGATCCGGATCGAGTACGCCAAGACCAAGATGGCTGAGGTGAATGGGTCCAACAGTAACAGCATTCTCCTCACGACCTCGGCGTCACTGAACGGCCATCACTCCCAGTACGACCATGTGAATCATGTAAATCACAACCTTTCATCTGTGACCTCGACTCCTCAGTCTCCTTATCCCAACTCCATTTTCTGCCGTCACGTAGTAAATGCTGCCTAAATATGAGGGGACTTTGCACGAAGCATGCTCTACTTCTTTTGTCTGACTTTGATCCTCAGTTACATTCTATGATTTCTATTGTTCTGTGCAGGGTCTAATGAAAGAAGAGGTCGGACAGTCCTAACACGTAGCCGCAGCAGTTAATCTAACAACAACCATCATTATCTAAAAGCACGAAATCCCCAGTCTTTATAACTCGCTCTGTAGTCTTTCATTTAACCGCTTGCTTGACTTGTTTCCACACAGCCTCCAACCTCAATTCCTAATCCAGCCCATACTAAACGTCCCCTTCCCATAACAGTAAGCTCATAACCGGAGCACTTAAACAACCTCCTTAAGACGAGGCTATGATTATCTTCCCAACAACTACTTCAGATAGCCTCTCATCCTGATTTCCATTGGACGGAATCTAGTTCCAAGCATAGACTTAGCTGGGCTCAGTTTGGGATGGAAAGCAGTGTATTTATATATATATATATATATTACGAACGGAACGGATTTCCAACTGTCACTTTAGAGCTCATATATATGGTAACGTAGTGCTTAGGATAGAATAAGTGTTAATTTTAAGAGTTGAACATAATATATACTTGAGCTCAGTCCAATCGAATACGGGCATACACTCAGCTATTACCAGGCTACTTTAGTCTGAAAGATTTTAATGTTTCAAAAAGTCCAGGACGTCGACTCTTTGATTTTCTTTTACCGGCGGTGAACATTAAATCAATAAGAGTAGGAATTTATAAGTTGTGTCCGACCCTTGTACCGCGTCATCCGCTCTTGATCCCTATTTCCAAGTAAGACTAAGGGTACTATTCCAAACCATTTTCTGTTTCGAGAACAACTCTTATTAGATCTTGGAAAGATTCTGATGGATCCTCTTTTTCAGAAACAAGTTTCCCTGCTTTCTCTGGTAGACAACTGTACTACAGTTTTGTATTCTGCTTATACGCTTGGGTAGATTGGAAAGTTGATATTCCTACAATCCATTCAAGATATTCATACGTACCTATAACCCATATAGTGCGTATACGTATCTATCAGGTATTAGGTGCATACATAGTTCCAGTACTACATAGTTGGCAGTAATTGTAGTGTGAACCCGAAAGAGTTTACATTTTATGTACAGTACCAACCTAGAATTAACTACCTATCATTTTATTTCGTAAGTTATAATACAATATTGCTGTTGACTCAGATGTTAAATAGATCCTAGGAAATAGCATAAAGATGCTGTTAATTATTTTTAGGCGATTATTTTGTTCTATCTTTCCTGATTTTTCGGATGAGACTAAGTTTTTTTTTATTCATTACTATATTATTGTATCTGTACGTTTTGCAAAGTTTTATCTAAATAACCAGAGACCTATGTAGGTACACTACACTAATAAGTTACTTGCGGTCGGCTCCAATTTAGGTACTTTTGGTGTAATTTAGTAATAGTCATAAAGATACATTCCCATTGTGCTCGTGCTGTATGTCGCATGGAAGGTTAACGTAATACTTACAGATCAACTCATTAATCAACCGTGTTAATTAAGTAGGCGAAATGTTTCGTTGTAGTGCAAAGGGATGCCCTGCATAGTTGGTCAAATTGCGCCCAATTTTCCAATAGTGCAATCACTCGCGGCCATCTTGGGTTTCAGTGTGGAAATTCTGTTCAATTGCCTCCTATTCAAAAGTATAAATTTCCTACGCAGTAGTAGAGGTCAGTAGCAAAGGTCAGACGCACTACTAAATGAGCGCATGTTACATGTTTAGCGCATAAAATATAATTTCAACAGCTGATTAAAGAATTTTCCGATAAAACAAACATTTTAAGGTTTTCATGGGAACTGATAGATTTATATTTGAAAAATACAATTTTATTGTAGCGATCAACCGAATTCAAAGATCTAATCGAAGTAGGTATAAAAATGCGTTCTCATAATTTCCACCATAAAGATGCCCTTTGATGTCCATGCCTTTTCGAAAAGAACAGCGCAGTGACTTCGAGAGAGGTATTTCAGGATACTGCGGGTACTTCGTTAGAGACCTAGGATGCATAACGGATCGAATACTGGTTGAGCAGAATGTGTCCAAAGTTTCGAATGCTCGTACTTTTTGGCATAATTGTCCATACTCGGGGCATCCCTACTGAACAGCTTTGTTATTTGTTACCGGTTACGTTTGTATTGGTCCGGTCAAGTCACCTACTAAGTTAGGACTAGAGATCCTTAACTCAATATCTAATTTGAGCTTGAGATGCTCAGTGAATCTGGTAGGAACGTCTAGGGCCGCAGAAGCCGGTTAAGTCTAGCGTACTTGTATAATACTAATTTGTGTGGTCTTGTGACATAGTCGTGGTTGCTGTGGTTACTGGCTGAGACACACCTAGAATCAGGAAGGACGTAGAGGGACGACGCCTGTCCCCTCTCTTCGTCCTTTCATTGTTCCGTCCATGTGAACCAATTGTTTCAAAGAGAAGTTAATGTTTGTTTCTTGTCCGACTCAGCGAGGCCGGTGTGGGGCTCGGGAATGGGCCAGTACCAAAGACTTGGGGACTGCGGTGTTTCGTACTACTTATCGTGACAATGGTGTGGAACTGTGATACGCATTGTAGTGATCCCTTTTGTTCTCATCCTCTTCGAGACAGTGTAGTAAATAGTACTAAATAGTTGAGAGTCGAGCGTCAGAGTTATGCTGAGCAGATGCCTTACAAGACGAGTGTGAGTTGGGACTTGGTCAAGACACACTCAGAATACATTTTTCCCTAAAGGCTAAAATGGTGTTTATGTACGAACACGAACGAGTCAGGTGGTCTCACTTTCCACCGAAATTGCCTCCATTTCTAGAAACCAATACATATCGAAAATGTGCTAGTTTTAGAGTGCATTTTAAAAAAGTTCCCCGCCTTACAGTGAAACTTTGGGAGGCTCATCCATCAATTGTAATAACTAATAGTAACTAATTGTATGTACCACGTTTAATTCTAATCCCTTTCTTCTAATCTAGTGCTGTACTGTAACCCTTGTCGCAAATAGTAGATAGAACAATACACAATGTATGCATTATGGAATTCATTATACTGTACTTATCTTGACGTCAATAAGTCTCATTTCAATAAAAAAAAAATCAACTGTCCACTTCCATGCCCAGTCAGCTTTCATTTCATAGTGCGTACGACTCGCGAAATTATTTACTCCTAATTCAATGATGTAAATATCTAAATAATAGTAATAAACATCTTATGAACACTTGGTAGTGGGGAGCTAAAGAGTAGTCGTAAGTCGTAATAATGAGTCCAGTTTTAGAGCTTTCTTATTAATACTTTATTTGATACCTGTAAAAATTTATAATGCTGAACTTGTCATAAAATATAACTGTTAAATGAAGGGAGCCGCAGGGCTCTGAACCAATCTACTCATACACGAAGTAAACGTATAAAAGGATTATTTCCCGCTGGCTACGTGACCCTCCAACGCGATCCAGTCCGGGTCATCATCCAAATCATCATCCAAATCAGATCTCTCGATCTCGGGTGAGTAAATTGTTGCGGGTGATTCCTGGGTATTAGCAAATGAAGGTTGCTTTAGAACTTTCGGATTTGACGGTGCAAAAAAATAGGCTCAGGGAGATAGTCAAATGAATCTGTGGAACTTTGTTCGTCTCTGCACTCTTGTATACGAGTAATTGATCAACTAAAGTATAAACGCTAACCTGATTTGGGTCACGGCTTTCGGATAACGGGATGCTCCTTGAATACGGATCTGGCATTTCGCTCAACATCTGACAATAGACATCATCCAAAAGTGGAAACTCCCTTGACTCCCATGGCGGGATTCCCCAATCTTCATGCAGATCTTCTTCCTCTTCTTCTTCCCGTTTTACCGAAACTGAAGTTAGCCGGCGACGGGAAACAGTTTTCGCGGCAGCTGACATCTCACTAGTTATTGCCATACTAAAGCCCAACTCCTCGACGGCTAGTGGTGATAATGGCAGCGCCTCCATTGGTTCCACTACCGCCATTGGGGACGATGGATCTGAATATTTAATTTATAAATCCGTATGATACGTTATTCCTCTAAATAAAAAACCCTAAAATCTTACTCGATAACGAAGGGTCCAAGCTATCAGTTCGTGAGTCCAACCGCCTTCCACGACGAGACTTATCGGGAACACTGTTGAATTTCTTATGTTCGTCAATCTCACATCTGTCATGACGAAGGCGAATTGAGTCTTCGTTCAAATCATCCAGCTAAACAAAAAAAATACAACAACAAAATAATTATTAAAGCGTTTTACAACTCACAAGGTACACGAAGCTACAGAAAGTCAATTTTTTAGCCTAATCAGAATAATATTGGGGACATGACTCAAACAAACTTGGACAAGGGGAAAAACCTTGCTTGTAATGAGATATAAAATGAATCGAAAGAGTGTGCCAAAGAGCTCATTTAGCTACTATGTAGTAATTTCCATTACATGGTCATCAGGAACATCTGCCCCGCCATCTTTCTTTTCCAAAGTATCCATCTCTTCATGTGAATACTCGCTCATTATTCTCCAGCTGCAAGGATATACAATGCATTTTATTTTTAGCCGACAGACATTTCATCTAAAATTAAATATACGACATACCTTGGAGTTATGATGTCTTTGTATTCAAGTTTCTCAACACGAGTAGCTGAGGCAATGCTGTATGGGATAACTATATTGTCAATATCATAGTCCTGATCTCGCTTTCTCCTACACAATCAACAGAAGTGAGACAAATTTTTGTTTAACAAGAGTTCTCAGGCACAGTGAATATATTTTAGAGCATTTTAGTGATTTTAGTTACCCGGACGCATTCGAACGTCTACTGTGAATACTTGGTACGAATTCGTCTTCATCGTGACGAGAGATGTTGTCTCCAGGATATTCATCGGAATCCGAGTGTCGCCTTCCAGCCCCTGAAACGGAGTTGTACTTCCTCCGTTTAATTTTAATTGACTTTGCTGACACCACTTTGGCATCTCCAGACGAAGCTCTTCTATCAATTGGAACTCTTCTAACTGAGAAATCGTAAGATAAAGTCAGGTTTGAGCAGATATTATAGGTTTCGACCATTCGAAAAAAAAGTTGACTGAAGGGTCGGAAAATCAAAATGATATTTTGGGTACTTATTTAGAATAGGATGGACGTTCAAAATCCAGTTTTTTAGGTTTCCAGATTTCCGCCTTGGGCGGGATGGGCCTCCAAAGTGCTGCGTGTGATGATTTCTGGTACACATAGACCGAACTAAAAAAATCCATTTATGCACCACAGGGTTGGCATGATTTTTATTCAATACAAGTAACGACCTCGCCTTCGGCTCGTGTCTTATACTTGCGCACGCGGCTCCGCCGCTTAGCGCGGTTGACTCTA
>JAQFZY010002544.1:0-11518 GCA_034696285.1 Hypogastrura burkilli
TGCACTACTGGTCAATTTGATGTGTCACATGTCATGATCGGGTCGGGTTGACCTCGGTTGACCTTCCGGGGTCACCGGTCAGGTCAAATCACGTGTTGCATCCCTTATTTGTGATCCGAAGGCGCAGACAGACCTGTTGATGTGACCCCCCCCCCCCGGAAGGGGTCAAGGAGTCATTTGCCAGAGTTCGATTTTTAGAATCTACGCAAAAAGTTGAGTCTAGAATCGTTGAGACCATGGTCCTACGTTGTTTCGCGCAAATTTAGAAACTCCGTGTTATAGAGATAGGGCATTTTGGACTAAGCTTAATATTATATTGTTAAAAACAATTTCAATAGCTGAGAGTCCGAAGTCATTAGGAAGTGGCTTATATCGAGAAGTCGAGGTCGTTCTTTGAGGATTTGAGATGGTGGGAGGTGAAAAATACAAAGTTTGAATACATCATGATCAACCAATCCTAATTTACCAATTTTTTGGTGTTTTTAATATTTAGCATACGGTGAGTCATTTAGTCGGAATATGATGCGTAATGCGTAACATTCAGGAGGGGGAGGTGACATGCTTACCCTACGGACGTAACTTTTCCGTATTTATTTACGTTTTCATTCTGTTGTCAAGGGAGGTTGTGTCCGCTCAGGCAAAATCATGTTAAACACTATTTTATTGAATAAAAAAAACATGTTAAACACTGTTTTTTACTTGTATTATTTAATACCTATGGGTCGGCCGTTGGCCTTTAAAAGGATAGATGGAAGCAGACAAAATATCAACAAGAAAAAGTGAGTCCCATTAAAGGGCATTTTTTGTTTACATTTTACCTGTCGCCCTGACATTTGAAGGAAAACTCCACGCATGTGAATAGGCAGACCAAGCAGTACCTTCTGAAGTCTAGCTGATGAAAACTGTCGGCCGAAAGCCACAGCCAATCAGAATCATTTCTGTGTCTGGGAATTCAGTTCATTGACTTGAAAGTAATGACCGTATCGATTTTTCCTTGAAACGTCGGGACAACTACGTCATTTTACAGTATCACGTGTAAACAAAAGGGGGCGCCCATGCCCTTTAATGGGACTCACTTTTTCTTGTTTACATTTCCAAAAACACATTGTATCCTTCCATCTATCCTTGTAGAGGCCAACGGCCGACCCATAGGTATTAAATAATCTAAGGTTTTTTATTGAATAAAAAAACATGTTAAGCACTGTTTTTCTAACTATTATAAAATTACTCCAAGGTTTGGTCTGTCAGATTGATCCTGATCGCAATTCTCAACCTGGACCCACCAAATTCATCCAGCAAAAAGTTATGCCTAATACAAAGGTCAAGTTTGAAAATAGGATTTTTAGGGTCAAGGGGTCAGGGACTTACGGGCCGAAAACATGTCCCCTAGCAACGGATTTTTTAGACTTTTGTTGACAATTTCTGAGAATCCTAAAGGGCACTGCTGACACTTTTAATTCCTCCATGGTCCATAACTACAACCAATAGAATCAAAATCTCTCCGACACGCCAGCAGCAGCCAACACCCCGTCTATTCACTATCACGTCACAAATTACAATTTCACTTGCACTTCCCCATATGGAATTAAAACTAAGTAATACCTAATTAAAACTAGGTACGTACAAGTAACGACCTCGCCTTCGGCTAGTGTCTTATACTTGCACACGCGGCTCCGCCGCTTAGCGGGCTTGGCTCTACGTTTGGAACTAATTAGTACAAATATTTTTAGTAAATAAATCCATTACTTAACTCTACAAATGGTGTGACGTTAGCAAGCCATGTCACAGAAACTAAGTACCTACAAACTGTTATGCTAGACGCTGCAGGTAAGATTTAAGAAACAGACAGGAATAGATGGGATTTAAGAACCTGCAGCGTCTAGCATCACAGTTCGTAGGCACTTTGTTTCTGTGACATGGGTTGCTAACATTACACCATCTGTAGCGTTTAGTAATGGATTTATTTACTAAAATATTTGTACTAATTAGTTCCAACGTAGAGCAAAGCCCGCTAAGCGGCGGAGCCGCGTGCGCAAGTACAAGACACGAGCCGAAGGCCGTGGTCGTAACTTGTATTGAATAAAAAAACATGTTTTAAAACACTGTTTTAATGGAATATATCAAGGTCCGAGAGACTAGTAACAGGAGGGTTATCAAGGCTTGAATTACTAATACCAAGCCAAACAAGAATTGTCCCCGAGCTTAGAGTATCTAGACGAAGCCAACTCATCCTAAAATTTCGTTTACCAGGAATATCAAGACTTGACGTATTTGTACCAAGCCGATCGATCACGGATTGAAATACCTATCTGTAAATAGCTTTTACGGCTTTAGAAATTTGTATCGAAGTTTAAAGCCCTTACTCATGGCTCTCAAGATTTAAAGAAAATATGTAACAATCCGATAAAGGCTTGAAGCATCTGTAATCAAGGATA
Organism: Hypogastrura burkilli; assembly: GCA_034696285.1. Lineage (NCBI taxonomy): Eukaryota > Metazoa > Arthropoda > Collembola > Poduromorpha > Hypogastruridae > Hypogastrura > Hypogastrura burkilli. The sequence continues at coordinate 2,436 of JAQFZY010002544.1, forward strand.
GCAAAATGTTTATAAATAACCCGGCACATTTACATATTGGCATTCGTTGTGCATAATCACTTACTCGTATATGCCTATACTCGTCAACATTTAGTATAATATACTAGAGCAAGTTACTTCTACGCAATAAGGTTCCCTATTCACTCTTATCTTTGATGATATCAGCTTTGGAAAGTTCCTGTAATATTTTGGAGGAAATATATTATTTTTTGGATGCGATTTTTTATTTTTTGAAGAAATATTACAATTGGCTATTTCAATTAATTTTGGGATAGACGTTATTTTTTTTTGGCATCGAAAAATACAAGCCATAAAAATTTCCGAAGTTTTGGTAGAAATTACTTGGGTGTTTAATTTTTTTCTACCCGAAGTTCATAATTCCTATGCCCCCGTAGATATTGAAGCCGTAAGTGTCCCAATTGTCATGAAAGTTTGCATGAATAATCTTTAATAGAATATCTCGCTACATCCTTGTCAGTTTTTCTAAAAAGTGATTTCTTCATTTTCAAAAAAATTGTCAAAATAATAGTCTGTCAATCAAGTTTTTTTTTAGTTTTTTATTTATTTTATGCTTATAATACTCCATAAAAGACGTCCGCCAAAAAATTTCATTTTTTAGCCCCCTATGTCTGACTTTGTCCGGAATTATGAATTTCGGGTGGAAAACAATTAAATACCCAGGTAATTTCTACCAAAATTGTTCGGAAATTTTTATTTTATGCTTATAATACTCTCAAGGTCATCCTGATTAAATTGATTTAAGTATCATACTAGCACGTTTGCTAAAGTCTTCTTTTTCCAAATTTTGACAATTTTTTAGAAAATGAAGAAATCACTTTTTAGAAAAACGGTCAAAAATCCACCGAGATAGTCTACTTAAGATTATTCTTGTAAATTTTCATGATGTACATAAATGGATTTTTTTTAATTCGGTGTATGAGTAAGTACCCGAAATCATCAAATGTTGAATTTTGGAGGCCCATCCCCGCGCAGGGCGGGAACCTGGAAACCTAAAAATCTGGATTTTAAACGTCCATCCTGTACTAAATAAGTAAGTGCCCAAAATGTCTATTTGATTTGCCGACCCATAAACCAACTTTTATTTTTGAGTGGACGAAACTTAAAATACTTGCTCATATGTATACATTGAAACAATGTGACAATGACGAACGGAAATTCTTGATAGGATGTAAACAAAAGTATAAAAACTTCGTTGCAAGGTGTCATGCTTTTGGCCCTGAAGGGACTGACCCCTCGCCTTCATACTAAAAATCCGATGTTCGAACTTGTTCTAGGTATTGGGCATAGCTATTTGTGCGTGCGATTGGGTGGGTCTCGATTGAGAAAAACGACCAGAATCCATCTGGCAAAGCCAACCTTGGAGTAATTTTGTAATAGCTAAAACATACGTAAAAGTTACACGAATAAATCAACAGCACTGATTCCATTAACTAGGTGATCCTACCGTGCCTCACGCACCGGAGTCAGACTGGTCAGTTGGCAAGATGCCAACCGTTAGAGAACTCATCGTGACCACTGAGAAGCAGAACCTCCGATGCCAGGATCTGTTGCGTAGACTCTCTACCCTTCAACTTCATGTTCTAGACCAACATACGGGGAATCAACTGAATGCATTTATCTCAAGGGCCGAGTCTGCCAGGAATGAGCGTAAAATCACTCCAATCATCACATCCGCTCGTCCTCCAAACCAAAACCAGCGTGGCTCAAATGTGCCTGGCCTAAATGTTCAGAGTTTAAATGTTCGGGGTGCAAATGTTCGGGGTTCAAATGTTCGGGGTGGGACTTCTGGGCGGGGTGTTGGTCGGGGTTTTGGAGTGGGACGGGGTTTGCGAAACGTCCGGGGAGGTTCTATTGCCGGCCGGGGTAGGGGCGCTGCGTCCAGTCCAGTTTCTGGGGCTGGTCTTAGTATTACTCCTGTATGTGCCTCCGTCGTTGGCCCAGTATCTGACCCTGTACCCTTGCCTGGTGGTCCCACTTATGGTCATGCGTCTGTTTCTGCTCTTACTCCTGCCCATAGCCCTGTTACTCCTGTGAGGCGTGGTCGCGGTCGACCAAGAGGAAGTTTTAAGAAAAAACTCGATCGAGAGGATCCTATTGACCCCCATGGAGAACATAAGCCTCTGGTCGCTCCTGACGGATTGCAATTAATGAGTGAAATGGTGAACAAATTAGAGTCAAAAAGGAAAGCCCGAAAGTCCGACCTTCCCGAATTGTCTGCGACTGGCAACTGGACAGCGAGTTCGGCTGGAGTATTGAAACGTAGAAAAACATCAAAAGCAGTTAAAAGAATGTCCGAACTCGAGATGGTAGAAGCGGAGCACGTTGAAGATTATTTGACCTCTGTTATAGAGGAAAGCGTTGCCGTAGATGATTATTTGGACGAAACTGAGTCAAGTTCTGGTGACGAGAGTGGTGGGGAAAGGAATTATATTTGTAAGGACAAAAACGGAAATCCAAAACGAATTACCCACTACCTCCGCGTGTAAGACAAAATTATTTCTTTGTTATAATTAAACTAGCACTTTACCCGATCTTACGATCCGAGGGGAATGGGCGGAAACCCGAGAGACCGAATTGAGGGTAACTCTTCGTGTACCGTTTTGCTTGTCATAACCCGATCCGACAATTATTGCCTCGGTGAAATCGAATTCGGGGCCGCCGGCACAACTGGGCCCGTCTAAATCCGATGCGAATATTATTGTCTTACAGAAATCGAATTCGGGCCACGCAGCACCACTGGGCCCGTGCAAAGCCGATCCGATCACTATTAACTCAAAGAAATCGAATTCGGGCCCGCCGGACCCAATTGGGCCAGTCCAAACCCGATCCGATCTCCATTGTGTCAAGTAAATCGAATTCAGGCCCGCCGGCACCATAACCCTGTCCAAAACCTAACCTAACCTAACTTAACATCAATGTTTCCGAAAAGTTTCCATAAGATTCCGAACCTAACCTAGCTTAAAATCAATGTTTCCGGAAAGTTTTCGAACCGAACCCAACTGAAAACCAATGTTCCGAAAAGTTTTCGTACCTAACTTAAAATCAATGTTTCCGGAAAGTTTCCGAACCAAACCTTAGTCAAAATCAATGTTTCCGAAATGTTTCCGTTCGTTTCCGAACCTAATCTAACTTAAAATCAATGTTTCCGGAAAGTTTCCGACAGTTTCCGAACCTAACCTAACTTAAAATCAATGTTTCTGCAGTTTCCGAAAGTTCCCGAACCTAACCTAGCTTAAAATAAATGCGTCCGGAAATTTCCCGAACATAACCTAGCTTAAAATCTATGTTTCCGAAAGTTTCCGAACCTAACCTAACTTAAAATCAATGTTTCCGCAAAGTTTCCGAATGTTCCCGAACCTAACCTAACTTGAAATCAATCTTTCCGGCAAGTTTCCGAAAGTTTCCGAGCCTATCCAAATTTAAAATCAATGTTTCTGGCAAGTTTCCGAACCTTCCGAGCTCTATTGCCTTAAAGAATTTAAATTCGGGGCCACTGACCCGCGCGAACGTGACTGGCTGGGCTAAGCCCCCAGCACAGGCACATGCCTCCATGCAGCCGACCCCTCACAGACCCACGCATTGATTGTAAGTTATGTTAGGTTCAGAAACTTTCCGGAAACATTGATTTTAAGTTAGATTAGGTTCGGAAACTTTCCGGAAACATTGATTTTAAGTTAGGTTAGGTTTGGAAACTTTCGGTAACTTTCCAGAAACATTGATTTTAAGTTAGGTTAGGTTCGGAAGCATTGACTTTAAGTTAAATTAGGTTCGGAAACTTTCGGAAACATTGATTTTAAGTTAAGTTAGGTTCGGAAACTATCGGAAACTTTCCAGAAACATTGATTTAATTTAGGTTAAGTTCGGAAACTATCGGAAATTTTCCGGAAACATTGACGTTAAGTTAGGTTAGGTTCAGAAACTGTCGGAAACTTTCCGGAAACATTGATTTTAAGTTAGGTTTGATTGTGAAGCTGTCTGGAAACATTGATTTTAAGTTCGGTTAGGTTCGGAAACTTTCCGGAAACATTGACGTTAAGTTAGGTTAGGTTCAGAAACTTACCGGAAACATTGATTTTATGAAGATTTTCCAGCCGTGGGTATATGCTCTTATGTGCGTAGACCAGTCATTCCCTGAATTCAATTCCGTTGGGCATGTAATGTATGTAGTGATGCGTTTAATTATGTCTTCTTTTCCAACTTACGGGGTAGGGTGGTAATAATTGATCTGTGACCTTCGGTCAGTTTTAGGTCAAAATTTGAGTTTTTATTATTTTTTGGGGGAGAGCTCCCGGGACCCGGGGCCAAATGAGGTAAAATACCACCAAAAGTTAAACGCGTAAGACGCAAACGCAAAACGTAAGCCAAAATGGGCCGATTTTGGAACTGCAGTTAACTCAAAACTAATGTAATTACATTAACTTAAGGTCATTGTGTCACGCAAAACCGCAATGAATCAGCCTAATTACAAATACTAAAAATTGGTCAAGCTCATAAACTGCATTTAATAGCATCCAAAACCTGTTGGACGCCTCCATAAATTCAAACCTAGATAAGCCCTATCCTCATTAAGTTAGTCGTGACGGTGAGAGGTGGCGTTCATGTTGTCATCCGTTCACAAAAAATCAGATTGAAATTTAATACGCGTGTACAAGTTCAATACTGCGGTAAACACCTTTAATGCTATATATTTGATTGTACATTATGTTAAAAAAAAAAAAAAAAGTCAAGTTAAAAAAATCATGATTTTTTTTATTTTTTGCCTGCGGACGCCTTGGTAACCTTAAAACGCGTAAATGAAGAGTATGGAAAAGCGTTTAAAGGTTTCTCCGAAGGCTATGCATTTACCCCCCCCCCCCCCCTAAATTCTTCGGACAACGATTCTGAGAAAACGGCTTATCCTAGGCTAAAAATGAAAGACTCATAAAGATTGGTAAATTCGGTCCCATTGATGGTTCGGATCTCAAAAATTGTTTTTATTAGCTCCTAGTACCTTAAAACGACCCCGAGGTGTGGATTTAACCCACTTCCCATACGAATAGGGCTTCCATATATTGAAATTATTGTAGATCATACAATTAACTTTCAAACAAACTTAATTTGACCTCTGTAGGTCAAAGTACTCCTGAGATATCTGACCTTTTACCAACCGATTTGCGGCATATTTCTTAACACACGTTTATATAGGGAACTCGGATTACCACCATCTGTATTAGTGCACTCATATGCATCATCGATCACCCATGACAGCGCTAATATTTATATTCATAAAATATGTTCAAGTGCAATGATGGTTGCGGTTTTGAAACACGACTTATGACTTATGATATCAGTTGTAACCCGTAAAAATTTGGAAATAAAAAAAAAGCTCCTGTAAAAAGTCGCTGAGCATGCCCGAGTGTGCTATAAAAATGACGAAACAATTTCAGTTCATATTAACCCAGAACAATTTTTCAAGATTCAAAGTTCACGAAGGTCCCTTGGGAAAACCATTTTTGTGTGGCTACTAATTCAAAGAATGTACTTAGCCATTTGATTACGACAACAGCTATAAATTAAATCTATCCAATTAAAGCGCAAATACGCTCCTGAGTAATCGGAACAGCAGTCGTATCATGAATCAGGACTCGCCAAGTGACCTTCGTGAACTTTGACTCTTGAAAAATTGTTCTGGGTTAATATGAACTCAACTCGTTTCGTCCTTTTTAGAGCACACTCGGGCATGCTCAGCGACTTTTTACAGGAGCATTTTTTGATTTTTATTACTTACCGCTATTCATGATTCGTATATAGGTACTGAAAGCGATCCAAATTTCAAATATTTAATAAAAATAGGATTTAAATTCTTGATTTAAATCATGCTAACCCTGGTTTAAACGGACCTCAAAGCCATAAGTCACCTCCTTGGACCCTTACTTACTGGTCACTAAACTGCCACCGAGTAAATCGGGTATTTGGCTGGCGGAGGGTCAGAAGGCGACCTACGGCTTTGACGTGAACTTATTAAAAAGGTAAGTATACCAAGTTGCAACCAAATCCTTATGGATGGCATCTTTTCCTTATTTGACATTTGAGTGACCGGTAGAGGGTCACGGAGTCGAGATACGGCTTTGAGGTTCATTAAAACATTGTTCAAGATGTCTTGATCTATAATTATTCCAAGTTGTATTCAAATCTATTTGAATGGCCTTTCCCTATACATACATTGCCATATCCTCGACGGAAATGTTTTATATCTGGTCCCGGCTTTTCATTGTATTTGCTTAAAAAATGACTCTATAAAAACGGGGCGGGTCCTCGGGGACAAAATATTTCCGGTGAGAGTCCTCGGGGACGAAAGTCGGACGGGGACTGTATCACTAGTGACGAGTTATGTACAAATACGGGTTCAATGGTGTCGGCTGCGCCGAATTCGATTTCTTTTAGACAATACTGTTAACTTTGGATTTGTACGGGTACAATGGTATCCGAAGCACCAAATTCGGTTTCTTTGAGACAGTACTGCTTCGATCGGGTTTGCACGGGTTCAATGGTAATGGTGTCTGAAGTCTGAAGCTCCGAAATCGGGTTCTTTGAGACAATAATCCTCGTATAGGGTTTGTACAGGCAAAATAGTGTGCGAAGCGCGTAATTCGGCTTTAATTCAGACAATGATACTGCTAAGAACTTGTAACATTTAGAAACATCCAACAACCCCATGTTATCCCTCCTCCCTCCCCGAATCCCGAATCGTAAGATCGGGTAGCTTGCTAGTTTAGAATAGTTTAGTTTCCTCTATTATGGTAATATATAGATTCAGTTGGTTCCTTTAGTAATTTATAATTTATTTAAAGTTCACCCCTAGTACCTATATATTGTATTATTTAATATATTTGTTATATATTGTCAATTCTCATGCAAGTTCCGGTTTATAATTATTTCAGGGAGGATAGTCCTACTTACAGATGGGGAAAAGACAGAGCATCCATTATTGCGATGTGGACCTGGATTGAGGACGCAATGGATAATCTGGATTACAAAATTAAACACCAGATAGAGTTTGCCAAGTATGTCAATATTTAAAAAGTAAATGAGAAGTTAACGTGACCGCCATTTTATTGCCACTTTCTCTATTACTTCAAACTTCATTATTCGCGCTGAATGCGGATGTCTCTTAACATCTAGCGTGGAGTTCCCTGACTTGTAATGAATTCTGTTGCTATTTGCTAATTCAAAATAAGGTGACGGTTATTATTACCTGTAGGGTTTAGGCGTTGGTTGTAGTAATTTAATTGGTCCCTATGTTTTTGAATCCATCTTCCCTGAAAGGCACATGAAATTAGCCAAACCAATCTTTCAATTTGAAGAAGGCCATACAGCGTCCATGAGATATAAAAGTCCTGGTATAACCCAATCGTCTCCTCTATTGAAGGATGCGTACATTCAAGTTTATACTGCTACAGACGGATCTTCCATTCCTGCTAGGTGAGTAACTCATACACATTTCATTACTCATTCGTCGTCTATTGTTCGAACCGGCTTGTTTCTCCTGTGGACAAATTATTGGACTTTTGACATATGTAGTAGTGACACAAATCGCTTATACACTAATGTTGACTCAATTTCAACATGGGGGTCATGGCCGGCCCGAAACTACAAGATTTTGGGATGTTTTTTGACACTTCTTGCACTTGAGCTCACACAAAAGCAGCAGCCGGCAGATAATCTATATGCATAAAATCGGTGGTGTGTATGTAGGTATGTATGTGAGTATGTATGTGGGTATGTACGTGGGTATGTATGTCCGCTATCTCCTCTGGAACTGCTGTACGGATTCGAATGAGCGATACCTTATTTTCCTAATTTTAGCGAAAATTATTCGCCCCAAGCAAAAGTTGGCTTTTTGCAAAAACAAATTTGTCCCTGGTAGGAATTCAACTCGTGACCGCTTGCCAACGGGTCAGCAGCATGGGGTCGGGTGGCTGTGTAAGGGTGCCAGGCATGGAAGAATGCGCTTGCGCACTGGCCTTTCATAGAGTCACGTGGGTCTGTGAGGGGTCGGCTGAATGTAGGCTGGGGGCCTAGACAAGCCAATCACGTTCGCGCGGGTCAGCGGCCCCGCATTCAAATTCTTTAAGCCAATAGACCTCGGAAGGTTCGGAAACTTGCCAGAAACATTGATTTTAAATTTGGATAGGCTCGGAAACTTTCGGAAACTTGCCGGAAAGATTGATTTCAAGTTAGGTTAGGTTCGGGAACATTCGGAAACTTTGCGGAAACATTGATTTTAAGTTAGGTTAGGTTCGGAAACTTTCGGAAACATAGATTTTAAGCTAGGTTATGTTCGGGAAATTTCCGGACGCATTTATTTTAAGCTAGGTTAGGTTCGGGAACTTTCGGAAACTGCAGAAACATTGATTTTAAGTTAGGTTGGGTTCGGAAACTTTCCGGAAACATTTATTTTAAGCTAGGTTAGGTTCGGAAACTTTCCGGAAACATTGATTTTAAGCTTGGTTAGGTTCGGAAACTTTCGAAAACTTTCCGGAAACATTGATTTTAAGCTTGGTTAGGTTCGGAAACTTTCGAAAACTTTCCGGAAACATTGATTTTAAGTTAGGTTAGGTTCGGAACAGGGTTGGCACGGTTAATATCAATGATAAATATCAAGATTTTTTTGATTTTTATGATCTTTTCAAATTTTCAGCTTTTCTCGACGCAGATGTATATCCCATAGCTTGGTATGGCGTATAGGGAAAATATCAAAAAGATCAAAAAGATCAGTCATCTTTTCGCGGAATAAATCGGATCTTTTTGATCTTTTCCGTCTTTTTTTTTCCTTTAAAAAGGAAATGACTATTTTACGAGATAACGATCACTCAACGTACAATCTCATAAAAAAAAGAACTTTAGTAAAGCGTACGTATTTTATCTACACGTACGGTACCTACTGCTGCTACGTATGCTACTTGTAACTTGGATATCTACTATAATATATAGGTATTATATGGTTATATTAAAAGCATCAAGGTTATACATATATTGCTAGAACATTCGGTTCGTTGCGCCATGTTTAGTTCAATTAGACT
>JAQFZY010002545.1:0-11518 GCA_034696285.1 Hypogastrura burkilli
ATTACAGCCGGGATACTGATTCTTGCGTTTGACCTCCAGTGGTCACTAGAGGTTGAATAAACCGGAATGTTTAGTTTAATTACAAAATTCAACGGTGTAATATATTCTGTACGTGGCGTATTCTCTAGATTTCATACGCTACTTAAGGTAAAATGTTAACAAATACTTGAACGTGTCAGGTAATTCATTTGATATCCATTATCAATGACATTGACTCAGTTTTGGATCTTTCATATTTACTGCCACTTTCACCTGCTGTTGGACCCATGTGCAGCGTACAAGTGGTTATGATTCGTATCAATCTATCACACACCATTGTATTTACAAATAGAATTGGTAGACATGAATTAAGACAGTTACTGTTGTTACGGATAACGCCGAACGCCGTTGAAATATCCTTGCTACTCGGATTGGGAGTTGTAAACCTCCTATGTAAACGTAAGTTAGTGAATTGGCTCCATACGGGTGAGTTAAATGCCAGATATTTCAGAACCCGTTTGACCTACTGAGGTCAAATTAAGTTTTTCGAACGAAATTTAAATGTTCTACAACAATTTCAATATCCAAAAGTCTTAAGAGCATGAGAAGGGGGTTAAATCGACACCTAGAGGTAGGTTTTGGGCTTTTATGGCACCTGGAATGTGAATAACGGGTCGTGGCATTAGTGCGCACAATTAACATTCAATTTACCAATTTTTGTACGTCGTTAATTTTTGACGTACATTGAGCAGTTTTATCGCAAAGTGCTCTTCGGACATTTAGAGAAGGGGACCAAATGCATACCCTACGGGACTTAACTTTTTGCGTAAATAAATACGGATACTCCTTTCTCTGTTGTCGAGGAGGCAAAGGAGGTGTCCGCTCTTGAGAAAATGAGCTTTTTCCACATTTAGTGAGATTAAAATAATAAGCAAGCCTTCCCATATTCACTGATAAAATGCAACAATAAGCAACGAAAACTATTGCAAGCCGTAACAAGACTAAATTTAATGTGTTTGATATGAATTATAGGAATATTTACATGGCATCAGTATTAACATATGCATACAGGTTAGCATATATGTATGTTCGAAGACCTAAAGGTTGTGAATATTAAAGGTAGAACAACTCTTGTCTTATTCGCATCTCATTTATCAAAATCAAATTGGTGTTGTGTTAATGACTACTGATTCGTTATAGGGGTTATATTCGGGTATATATATAAAAGGGTTATATTCGGTTGGCTTCGTCAATAGCTTCTGAACTCTGAAAGTTTGAAAGCTTAAATCCAGTACTTTGAAGTTTGATACCAGTACTTGAAGGCCAAAAGCAAAGCAGGAAAAGAAGTGTCGACAAGGGAAAGGTGCAACACCGACTAGAGGCGCTGAGAGCAAGGGCCAGAATTTCACTTCACTCTTACACCTCAGCATTATTAGTTTCAAATTCCAACTTTATCTATTAACATTCTCACTCAAGTCAACCGTTATTTTCAACATGGTTGCGTACTGCGTTGTACCCCAGTGTAAGAAGAGATGAAGAGATCATGAAATTACATTTCATGAGCTTCCTTCCAATCTAGAGTTGAGGTCTAAGTGCCTGAAGAATATCTCTCGTGCAAATTAGACTCCAAGCGAAAGGTATTGTCGGTACCAAATATTAATTTATAAATGAAATATTTAATATTTGACTTACATTTATGAATTTAGAACTGTCCTTATTATAAAACGTTTATTTCCTTTTAGGTAATTGAAATTACAGTAATTGAAACATAATAAGGTTAGTCAAGGCCGGCGCATATTAAATACCTTATCTCGAATACCCGCCTTTTACGGTATAATATTCTGCATACATATTAACTACGCGAGTCAACCCCATGCCTCGGGTGCGAATAGCAGTATTAATTAAAAAATTACATTAGTCGATGTATAGCTGCTCTCAGGAATATATTTTTGGTTTTCACATGGCTTACTTGACCGGCGTAATTTCAACAACTGTATTTTTCTAAATTTATATTTACATAAAATCGTAGACGTGTTTTGGTATGTATATGTTGGTTTTATCTATTTGTTTTATCTGGTTACCTCGAAGTCAAAGCCAGTTTATTCAGTGTTTGTCACTTCAGTTTATTCCTAGGTTATATCCACGCTTACTTATGGACCCTCTTGACGTGATCTTTCAGTTTTAATGGTTCAAGCTGTTCTGCTGAAGGAACCATACATGATTTTATCAGGAAAAATGACAACGGTTGAGCTTTCCTTTTGTACCCTGGAAAAGAATTTCTGGAACGAGCGGTCAGCGTTCTCAAGTTTCTGGACAACAACATTTCAGTTACCAGACACTGAGCACGTCAGCAGTCGAGACTTACCAAGTTATTAACGCCTCATGTTAAAAAAAAGTGGTAATATTGTATGTGGGTGCAAAAAGGAGTCTCATTCAGATAAACTTATCGTTATAGTTGCTACAAATCTGTTTTCTGTCTATCATGGAAATTATGCAAAGAAACAAAGTGACTTGGAGGATGTCCCGAAATGTTCAAATAAGCATTTGTCTAGAAAAGTCCTGAAATAGTAAATTGTACTGGGTAAAACAAGTAGAAAATAAATAATAATCAGTACGAACTAATGCGAGTACAATGCTATTCCATCCCTTACTTGTGCTGCCATTGGCGGCCGTTGCTTCCCGACAAAGTAGAAGGAGAATTCTCTGGCTTCGGCTGGCACTACAGAGCCACTGCCTTCTCCTCTCATTCACGTTGGGCTACGGTATAACACAAATCTCCTTCCTTCTTCCTACTACTACAGACATAGTTTGTACGTTGCCAAAACAACATGTGTCATGAGCCTATTTGATTACTTATTCGATATTAACATTTAAAATACAATCTATATTCACGGTTGGTCTTTTCCTTCTGTTGACTTACTGAACAGTTTTCATCCTCATCCTCCAAAAACCTAGATTAAAAATACTTGGAAGGTTGATTCCAGTATGGGAAAACTTGCTATCAGTACTTGGAATCTTGATCTTTATTGCCTGACTCTAGTAATTAAAAGCTTGATCTGCATAGTTGGAAAGATACCAGAACTTGGAAGGTTGATTCCAGTTCCAGAACATTACATTCAAATAAAGAAATACCTGTGTTGAAAGTTTGAAGAATTTTGGCCGAAGGCAGATCTAGGCGTCCATAGATCCTTCATTCAAGTATTCCTTGCTTTTATATGACCCTTTAAGCTTTCATGCAAGTGATTTTTGCCTTGACCAAAAGTCGATTAAGCCTTGTGTCGGCGTGCGATAGTTGTCGGTGCTCATCATAGCATTTGATGAATGAATGTGGGAAAGCTTGCTTATTATTTTCATCCCATAAAATGTGGGAAAAGCTAAAAAAAATTATCCTACAAGTTGTGGGAAGAAGCCTACAAGCCGTCCAACAATTTACGGGAATGGGAAGGCTTTTAGGTTTGTGTGATGTTGGATGGATTGTAGGTTTTTCCCACAAAGTAGTGCGGGAATGTTTCTAGGTTTATTCTGACATTTTGTGGGATGTGGGCGGATTTGTAGTTGTCGATCTCGACTAGGTACTAGTACTACAGTTCCCAGCCAGCAGCCCCTTCCCTGTTGTGAGGCCATTCATTCCTATACCTACTGTTATAGAGTTGACCGGGGCATACATACGTACACATACTTCACATTCATACACATACCCAACTTAGTTGAGCTAGTTTGGCCAACTAGCTCATTCTAACGCACATTTCACTCACAACCCAAACTCGGAAGAGCACAACAGTTAGTTAGTCACCACAAACACGTAAAAGACAGCATCGGGTAAGTGAACTCTCGATTTGTAATTGTTGTGTTGTTTTACAGCAGACGGTACTGTACACTCAGTGTACAATAAACATAATAATCCTGATCACTGATAGGGCCAACTTTCGAAGGCTATATTTACCACAACACTGTACTATAACCTTAATTTGTATTTAAGGCACCGGTAAACCTGCTTTCAAAGAAGACAACTGCTTACTACCGCTAGCGCATACAATGAAGTTACTCCTGATCTCCTTTGCTCTGGGCTTCGTATTAGCATTGGTAGGTGCGAAAGCCCTTGGAGAGGGTGAGCCGGACATCGACCCCCGCCCTCACCACCATCGCTCACAGCAAAGCGTGGGAAGTGCTGAAGCTATTGATCTCTTGCGACGTCTCACTCGACAGGCCGCTGTTGGAAGTAATAAGGAGACACCAGGCTCAAATAAAGGTTCATATTTTTAATTTTAGGCCGTTTTAAGTACCCACTCCTGAAGAATTGGTTCATTGTACATTCCCTTCCCTAAAATAATCTTTATGATGATTTTCGTTTTGGGCTAACATTCTTGTTTTTCTGATATAGCTGCATGCAAATACCGGAAAGGGACCTGGTCAGCCTGCGACCCACAGACCAAGGTTCGAACACGAACATTCACATTGAAAAAGGGTGATGCCAATGTTTGCGAAGCAACAAAAACTCTACTCAAGGAGTGTAAGGGAGGGAAGAAAGGTTAGTAGCCAACATTATACAACTAGGCAGTTTCAATTTAATTGTGTAAAGAGAATTTTATCAAACACATGTTCGTACCGCACGATTTTTTTGCTTTCAGCCGGAAAGCAACGAAACAATGCTAAGAACCGATCAAATAAGAACGCGAATAACAACAATAATCGCCCCAGGCCCTAAATTCCTTCAGCAAAGGATAACAAATGACAACTACATTATGCTCATTCGTCATCAGGGACACTAATTCTCATGTACGGAAATACGACGACGATAAGATTGCCAAAATAACCATTACTTGTACTTGTATCCTACTGCTCTCTGAAGCCCATTTCCTTTTCTGTAAAACGAATACCTATGTTCTGTAGTCTTCACGAGCAGTGCAAGACTTAAACTAAACCGTTGCTATTCGAGTGTTCTTTGGTTTTGAGTGTTAATTATTTTGACTTTAGATAATTCCTGAATTATCGTAATTCCATGATTTTGTACAAAAGCGTTTTATTTACTTATGATACATTGAACTATTTAACTGCATTTATACTTATAGTATGTTGATGCTATCCTGCTCCTTTTCTAATGAATCAAAATGATGATATTACTTTACGAGTACCTACATAGTTACTTACCTAATAATAATAAGCAGTTTACATCGATTGAAATCGATATACTTGCAATAGGAGCAGGAAGGGTAATTATGTAGGAACGTAGGGAGACTAAGCAATACGTAAAACAATATTATTTACCACTACATAGTATGTAGTATTACGATTCCGCGGATTGTTGATGTGCGAGTACATAATACCAATTACGCCGCAATAAATGGTTATGTGAATTACCTTCCTCTTCCTGAATTAGCAATCAATATCCCACGACGGTCTTTACTTGAGAAAGATAGGGAATTGATTTATTTAATTTTTATACCAAGCTTAAAAGAGTAATAATAGTAACTGACTACAATTTTGTCCTATGCCTTTAAATACAGTCTGTAATTTGAAAGATTATCAATGCATAGATCATTTCATTTTATTAATTCAATAGTGCCTTGCGAAGGAGCATAAATATCTGATTAATTAACGTCAGACATACCAGGAATAAACGTAGCCATTATCATGCTAAATAATAATAAGAAGAGTAATAATAGGATGCTTCATGGAATATTACCCGGAGTCTGCGGGTTCAACTCGTCAGAATGATTTGGAATTCCCTCTTCAAGCACTAAGGGAAAAGTCTATGTTTCGTTCATTAGTCATAGTACTATATACTAGTAATTACTCTTAGTGAGGCTAGTTGATTAAGGTAGATTGGGAGGAGGACACGTCAATTTTGATCCGGTTCGGATCACTCTTGCTAATATCGAATCCATTCCTTGACGAAAGTGAGGAGGGTGACGGGGAGTTAGTTAGCCGATTATGATGGTGATGATAGTGTGGCTGCTGGGAGGAGGATTGACGGGGCTGTGAAGTCATACTAGAGCTAGTATATGGCACATGAATTTTTAGAGTTTCACCACTAGGAATGTCACCTCCCCCAGAGCTCGAACTCGTACTACTATTCTGGAATGACTTTCTTGGGCTAACAGGGGGCGGGACTCTCTTCTTGCCTGAGCCCAGGCGGGAGTCCATCAGAGTGTGTCCCACTAGGGAGGCAGATGGCCGGCTAGGAAGGTTGTATTCAGGAGACGGTGTCCACCTCTCGCTCTCATTCAGCTGGAGCTGGATCGGGGATCTTGCGGGCGGGGGCGGAGGGCTAGGGGACAGTTTTCGACTCCCTACAGATGACCGTGAGGACTGTGACACAGTGGTGGGATCGAGGGCTATGATATGCTCTTCTGGAGTATGTTCACTATTAGTCGGAACACGACTTGTCTCACTACTCTGATGACTATTATTATTTTTCCCGTCAGGCGTTTTAACACGACTCACGGGCCGGACTGGCTTGGGCTTGGGCTCGATGACTCCAAAAGGTTTCTTGGGTAACTCCTCATCAGTCGGGTCACCTGCAGTATCCAATTTCTTCCTTTGAAGGTCCTCAGTATACTGTTGGTAGTGCTCGATGGCTTTGTCGGAGTCCATACCAAAATTGAATGGGATTTTTGACTGAATATAATGTAGAATATCATCCATGTTTTTCCTGGCAAGAAGTTGTTTCGAATGAGCTTTGAGAATGGTGTAGGCTCCGCAAATGAGCACTCGATCCCCTTCCAATAAATAAATGTCCCAGAGACGAAGGGAGAGTTCAAATGGAACCCGATCTAAGAAGCATTGGAAAAACCATTTCAGCGTATAAAGCCCACAGTCAACTCCGTGCTTGTCAAAATGTCGCTTGAGTCTTGGAATCATTTTTTGCAACACTTTGTCGTGATGAGCCTGGAACCTTACGAGTTTGGGAAAACCCGCAATGAAAAAACCTGCAAATACCAATACTTATTAGTAAGACATGCACTATTCTTCAATTACACTGTCTCCTTTTGTAGCTTAATTAAGGATCACAGATATAGTAGCCTGCAATCCAATCCTTACCATGCATCCCATACTTATGATGAGTCATTAATTGTGCCAAAGCCCAGAAAGCATCCTCTTCAACTAAATACATGAGGAGAAGTGCTGCGACCTGGGACATTCCTTGGCAGTAGCCCACCTCTGAGTTGTAAATTGAGTAGGCACATAAAATGTTGAAGAGACTCTTCTGCATGGTGCCAAACCTCTGCCGAAACATGGTTGTATCGCGGTACGTTCTATTTACATCCAGATCAATTTGCCGCACGTCAGGAGAATGCTTTCTAGCTAACTTCAACATTTCCTATTCGGAAGAAAGGAATGAAGTGATGGAAATATATTTATTATTTCAAATTCAAAAGATAATCGAATCATGACTATAAACGCACCTCATACTTTCCTCTCTGCGCAAGCTTTATAGTTGGTAAATCCAAAAGTAGGCTCCAGAATACTCCACGAACTTTATCAGGAATTCCTTTATACGTCCTCTGCTTTAACTTCTCACTTCCTCTAAACTTGTCCCATTTACTCCTCATTTTCAGCCACTTGCTTACCCGATCATTTTCGATTTGAATTCTTTTCTGATCTTCTGCTTTCTTTCCAGGTAGAGCTTCATCGCTACATGAGTCAATCAAACGAGAACACAGATAGAGATCTCATAGTACAAAGTGCACGGTCGCACAGTAGTTACTGTGAATCAGTTCCCTTCGTAAATAACAAATGAACCCACTGGATAAATCCGTAACGATCAGTACTGTGGTAGAGCGGAAAAGCAGGATCTTCCCAATCATCAATTTGAGCTCCTTCTTCCCTTCCCTTGTCATACTTAGCTATAACTCCGAGCCTTTCCTCTTCAGCATGATCCACATATCCGTTCCAACTATCGTTTTGAGCCCCGTCGTCACTTTCTTCGTCCAACTTGACACTGGCCGACAGCCGTCCGCCATCTTCTTCCATCGTTAAGCTAAATTCTGTACTCGGATTTACTTCATACAAGAGAAATATATACAATTATAATTTAGACCTGAATTCACTCAATTCAAACTATAAATTAAAATAACGCACCTTCGTACTGTAAAAATTATGACTACTGACTTTCACTCTGGAGGATAAACGAAGGGGCGATGAGCAAACGCATGTGATATGATACCAAATTTCAAGGTGATGGAGGAAGTGATGATGGATCCATTACTGAACAAAAACAAAAATGAGTCAAAGCTATAGATAACGCGATGAACTAGCAAGAAACTGCTCGCAAATTAACTGGATGGATACATAAGAACAGTGACATACCTAGGATTATATATTTTGCATTTAGACGTATCCTACTCTCAAAATAATATTAGTAGCTTTGGTGTTTCTGTCTAAAAGAAGTGGGAATGGTTAGTGAGAGTCGTACGCTTTAATCATAATGATATCATGACCATCTGGCAGGCAAAAATTACAAGATCAAAAAAAAAAAACATCACTCAAACAAATAAACAGACGCTAGAATATTTACTATGTTGTAAGTAGGTATTATTTCCTACAACTACATATAAAATAACATAATATACCATATTACCTAGGTAATTAGTACGTATACTAAAATTTTCAATTTTCATGGCTTCAACTTATGCCTCGGAGACAAGGTTGCATTTCAACGTATTAATGTACATAAATGAGAATTAGTAAATTTCGTTTGCGAGAACCAACTTAAAATCAAACAATATGCTTATTCGAAAAACTAGAGACACGCAAACCTTCTTCGTATGACCCCTATCACCCGGCAAAATTTCAGAAAGATCCATAACCTAGTGGGTCAGACCCATTCACAGTAGTTTTGAAGTAACTCCAACCGCAATTTCAAAATCGTGAAGCATGAAACCCAAACACTAAACCTGTCTTTAGTCTGGTACAAGAGCCAACGCCATGGTTTAGTGATATTATCCTAGGTTTGTAGGTATCTAAAATCTAAAGTAGGTTAATTGACAAATCATCATAACTTTCCACTATTCAGTTCAACTAATCACATAATTTGCTGATGGTTCACGTTGGATATGAGTCCTGAGCACGAAAGTTACTGTCTACTATTCCGTACCGCAAGTGAAAACTGGAAGTTTACTGGTACATGTAAAATCTCGCAGGATCAAAGCAATTCGAAGAAAGAGGAGAGTCGTGCCGAAAGTTTATTATTGTAACTAAACTGAAGATGAGTACCAAGTATTACCCAACGGTAACATCAAGTGTCAAGGTAAATAGCACACCCGAGTCCAATACAATCGCAAACACTAGATAATTAAGACTGAAAATATGTGAGCAAAAAATACTGGAGCGTACGTCAGAGTCAGTAAAGTAAAAGCCCTACATATAATCCAATGCATGCTGTGAGTCACTGCATAGTAATTCAGAAACTGTGTATTGATGTACATATACACTCACATTAGATTCCAAATAAATACAAAAACGTAATATTAGTATTTAGTACGTCACAACTTACTTGCATTATTCCGCGTGTGATGCTTATTGTGGAGTTCCTATCAGGTCAACAAGAGCTGGTCCAGCTCCAGCCTGGTTTTCGTCTACAGCAGTTGATTAGCAAGTGTTGTTGATTGGAGGTGGGCGGGCTAGGATTGTGGTAGGGGGTGTTCTGGTCTCGTGGTCTGGCTCTAGTAGTTGTAGTAGTTCGAATACCATAATGTGTGGTGTTCCCCCGGGCTGACCCCGACCTCTGGGGCTTGGTGGGATTCAGGGGAGGATGTTGGAGGTCACGCTCTTCAAGTCGGCTGGTGGTCCAGAGGAGGATGACAGGTTTGGGACCCAACTGCAATTACTTCTAGGAGGAA
This sequence comes from Hypogastrura burkilli, assembly GCA_034696285.1. Classification (NCBI taxonomy): domain Eukaryota; kingdom Metazoa; phylum Arthropoda; class Collembola; order Poduromorpha; family Hypogastruridae; genus Hypogastrura; species Hypogastrura burkilli. Next base: position 9,822 of record JAQFZY010002545.1, read on the forward strand.
GTGGGATTAAAGTAACAAATACAGTTCCTGTCCTTCTCTTCGACTTTTTCTCTACGGACCGCCTACGCCGCCAACTTCAACAGCCCAAACAACACCATGGTAGTATGCTCTATCTCTCTCTACCTCTTCTAGCCAGTCCAATACCTCCTATGTATGTATGTATTATGTACTTTATATCACCCGTTATGCGCTAGACACCGAAACGCTAATCCGGGGGCAGCTTCCAACTCCTAGGTCTCCTCTGTTCCACAGTCGCTAGTATGCGAAGTACTTGAAAATCTAGATTAAAATATGTGAGCAAGCAACAGGCATATGTATTTTTGATTTTTAGGCATACCTACTTTCTACGCATCCCATAATACAGAATAAATTACATCCATTGGAAAGAGCATGTAGTCATTGGTTTCGGGTGCGAGCTAACCTTCAAACGGAAGTAAAATGACGGATTAGATTTTGCATTCATTGAATTCTAATGCCCAAACTTAACTGTCAGTGTCAGTATCAGTACCCGACCTTAGGATCCGGGAGGGGGGGGGGAATGAGCGGAAACCCGAGGTGCCGAACTAGGCTCTTTGTGCGTGTATAGCGCTGTGCTGTTCAAACTCGATCCGAGCGTTATTGTCTTAAATATATTGAATTCGATGCCGGCGGTACCACTGGGGGGCCCTCCAACCCCGATCCGACAACCATTTTCTTAAACAAATCGCATTTGGCACGACCGACACCATTGGGCCCGTCTAAACCGGACCCTACGGTAAAGAAAGACGGATATGTAGCTTTTTAAACAATAAACGTACGGGCGGCCGGCGGGTCGGGTCGGGCTAAAATGTTTCCTGTCATATGTAGACAAAACAACAATAAGAAATGTTGGAAGGCATAAAAGAAATGTAGGAAGACGGATAAGCAGAAAGGAAAAGACACGCACGAAGTCTGGAAGGCACGAAATGTAAAGGAAACCTGACCTGTAGCACCAAAAGGAAAAAATATAATGAATGGTTGGAAAGCAAAACATGTACAGGAAAGGCCTAGACTAAATTCTTATAGGAATTTTGATGCTAAACAAAGGTTAAATGGGCATACCACAGTCACATCCTGACTCCTTGACCCACTACGGGTCACCAAACGTATGTTAAAAAAAAGACCGTTTACCGTCTCGTATACATATCTTGCTGAAACTTGGTATTCTGATTCTGACCCTTCTTTTGATGCTGAACAAGGTTTACATTGGCATCAAAACCGCATCAAGACCCTCCTTGACCTCCGAGTCATTTGATTGACTCCCCACGTGACGTGAACTACATATAGGTGACATAGTGGCATGGGCCTATCCAGGTACTGGCTCATGGGGCCCGGGCCCGCCCCGAAATGTTAGCAAAAAGAGAATTTTCACCTTAAAATCGCCAAAATTTTCGCCTGCAGCGCAATTCCCTGTCAATTGTTACTAGAAGTCTCACATTATCAACCACAAAAGTCGAAAATACGTTACTTTGGATGTCAAACGGTGCCAAAAGTTCTAAATTTTCGCCTGCGGCGCAAATCCGCATTAAATATTATCCCAAATCTCAGTTTTTCACCCAAGAATACGCCAAAAATAAACGATTTGGGGGATCAAACTGAGACAATTTTCTCCGCCTCCGGCGGAAGATACGGAGAGTTTTTTTTTGGGGGGGGGGGGGGGGGGGGGGGGGGGGGGGGGG
>JAQFZY010002546.1:0-11516 GCA_034696285.1 Hypogastrura burkilli
CCGCAAAAAATAATTTCAAATTTCCTGCCAATTCAAAAAAAATCTGACACACACATTTTCAAGACTTGTCTGCTTAGGGAACTTTACTTTTTGGAAGAGTTTTCATTTTAAAAAAATCTGACACACGGATTTGCAAGAAACTCATTATTATTATGGCTCCGCTTACGCTCCGCCAACAATCTGTTTTTCCCAGATGAACAATAAGTTGTAATTAAGTTGGGTTATTTAAATGATGCACCGATTTAAAAGAATTGAAAAACCTCGGCAGGAGCAGAAGGGATGGATGTCAATGAATGTATAGATATAGATAGATTGATAGGTTCAGCAAAAAGTTAAGAACAATATTAATTGGTACTAATGGCGGAAAGTAGTTAAGAATAAATTATTATATTTAGTCCCAATCCCTCTATCTCTATAACACAGGGCGAGTGACAAATTAGTGCGGTAGTATGTACGGACAAGGTCCCTATCTCTATAACACAGGGCGAGTGACAAATTAGTGCGGTATTATGTACGGACAAGGTCCCTATCTCTATAACACAGGGCGAGTGACAAATTAGTGCGGTAGTATGTACGGACAAGGTCTCAACGGCTCTAAACCCAAGTTTTGGCCCAGATTCTAAAAATCTTAGGTACGAATCTGGCAAATGACTCCTTGACCCTCAAACGGGGGGTCAAAAGTGGTCAAAAACGACAGTTTGTCAAAATTTCAAGATCCAGGGCATGCGGCTCATCAAACTTTTTGTCTGCACCTCGGGATCACATATAATGGATGTTACACGTGATTTGACCTCACCAGTGACCCCCGTGACCCCCTACTGGTGACCCCGGAAGGTCAACCGAGGTCAATCCGACCCGATCGTGACATGTGACACATTAAATTGACCAAAATCGCCTACTGAGTGTTACCTAATGGTTGAATTCATGATTTGACCCATCCGTGACCCATAGGTTTCCCCTGAATGTCACCTGGGGTCATACCGACCACAAATTGTCGTGTGACATATCAAAATGACCGTATGCGCCGAGGGATCATGAATACAGTTGGCAAACCAGTTTTCCAGCCTACCGGTGACCTCACGACCCCGGGGGGACCCGGAAGGGTCGCCCGGGGCGAATTCGAGTTAGCAACGGATTCGGATGCCCCAAGCCATGCAGGGTCATATGCTAGGAATTAATTTTCGATTTTGAATTGTGGGGGTCACGAGGTGACCTCGAAGAGGTCACCCACGGTCAACACGGCCACACCAGGTCATGTGACATATAAAAATGACCGGACGAGTCTGGCAATCATGAATACACTTAACAAACCAGTTTTCCGGCCTACCGGTAACCCCACAACCCCGGGGGACCCGTAAGTGTCTTCCAAGTTCAATTTGAGTTGGCAGGGGATTCGAAAACACTAAAATACACATAATCAATCTCTTTCAAAGCATTTTTAAAAATCGTTAAATTGGCGAGAAATCTAAATACATTTAAAAACAATGGGGTTCATTTCATTGTTGTGATTCATTTCACTGTAGTGATTCGTTTCACTGTTGTGATTCGATTCACTGTGGTGATTCATTTCACGGTAGTGATTCGTCTTTCCGTGTGGCACGTAGGGCTACACGCATGAGCTCGTAAGAGCGCTTGTTACCTATATAGTTAAGAATAAATTATTATATTTAGTCCAAATCCCCCTCTCTCTATAACAAAGGGCGAGTGACAAATTAGTGCAGTAGAATGTACGGAATATGTCTCGACGGCCCTAAACTCAACTTTTGGCCCTGATTCTAAAAATCGAAGGTGCAAGTTTGGCAAATGACTTCTTGACCCTCAAGCGGGGGGTCAAAGGTGGTCTAAAACGATAGTTTGTGAAAATCTCAAGAACTGCGGCATGCGGCACATCATAATTTTCGTCTGCTCCTCGGGATCACATATATGGGATGCAACACGTGATTTGACGTCATCTGTAACCCTCCGTTACCCCCTACCGGTGACCCTGGAAGGTCAACCGAGGTCAATCCGACCCGATCATGACATGTGACACATTAAATTGACCAAAATCGCCTACTGAGTGTTACTATATGGTTTGACTCATCATTTGACCCCTCCATGATCCATAGGTTACCCCGGACTGTCACCTGGGGTCAACCCGACCACACCAGATCATGTGACATATAAAAATGACCGGACGAGTCTGGCAATCATAAATACACTTGACAAACCTGTTTTCCGGCTTACCGGTGACCCCACGACCCCGGGTGATCCGCAAGTGTCGCCCAAGGTCAATTTGAGTTGGCAAGTGAATCAGGTACACTAAAATACACATAATAAATCTCTTTCAAAGCATTTTAAAAAATTGTTAAACTGGCGGGAAATATAAATACATTTACAAACAATGGGGTTCATTTCACTGTTGTGATTCATTTAACTGTAGTGATTCGTTTCACTGTTGTGATTCATTTCACCGTAGTGATTCGTTTCACGGTAGTGATTCGTCATTCCGTGTGGCACGTAGGGCTACACGCATGAGGTCGTCAGAGCACTTCTCACTGTTGTGATTCGTTTCACGGTAGTGATTCGTTATTCCGTGTGGCACGTAGGGCTACACGCAAGAGCACGTAAGAGCACTTGTTAACAATATATTATTAAGTTTAGTCCAAAATGCCCTATCTCTATAACCCACGATGACTTAAAATTAGCGCGAAACAACGTAGGACCATGGTCTCAACGGTTCTAGAGTCAACATTTTGCGTAGATTCTAAAAACCAGATGTCCGTTCCTGGCAAATGACTACTTGACCCCTTCCGGGGGGGGGGGGTGGGCCAGACACGACCTTTTACGAAATTTTCAAAAACTAAGGCATGCAGCACATCAAAATTTCTCTCCGCACCTCGGGATCACAAATATTGAATGCAACACGTGATTTGACTCCACCAGTGATCCCTCATGACCTCCCACCGGTGACCCCGGAAGGTCAACCGAGGTCAATCCGACTCGACCAGGGAATGTGACACATCAAATTGACCATAATCCCCTACTGAGTGTTACTTCAGGGTTGGATTCATGATTGACGCCTCCGTGACCCAGCGGTGACCCCAGAAGGACATCCGGGGTCAAACAAGGGAAGAATGAACTGTAGGAAGTTAGGCAGTATATACATAAAGGTGGATAAGAATTCTACCAGGTGCACGATGAAATGGAAGACAGGAATGCTGGAAGGCATAAGACGTGAAGGAATGCATGCTACGTAAGAAAAGGCGGGATGCTGGAAGGCGTCTGACGTAAAGAAAGACAGAAATAGAAATGCTGAAAGGTGCGTGACGAAAAGGAAGGAATGAGAATGCTGGAAGGCAATGAGCGTAAAGGAAGGTAGTAATGCGGGAATATATAAGGTAAAGGATATTTGGAATATAAATGCTGGAAGACAAGAGACATAAAGGAAGGCAGCAGAATTGCTGGAAGCGGATAGACTTTACGTAAGGCAAAAATAGACATGCTGGAAGGAGTTAGACGTTACAAGAAGGCAGGAATAGTAAAACTGGAATGTGTTAGACGTTACAGGAAGCCAGAAATAGAAACGCTGGAGTCCGTGTGAATTAAAGCAAGGCAGAAATATAGATGCTGGAAAGCAAGAGACATAAAGGTCAGCAGACGAAATGCTGGAAGGCGTGAGACGTAAAGGAAGGCAGAAAGAGGAATACTGGAAGGCGTTATAGTCGTATAGGAATTCACGAATACAAACGTAGGAAGGCAAGAGACGAAATGGAAAGCAGGATAAAAAATGCACTAAGGGAAAGCGCGAGGACACCCTGGGTGGATGTGCCCTTTAAAGAAATAAACAAGGTTTATCTATAGTTAGATCTAAACGAATCAACACCAATGCCATGTAGTCGTCCAAAAATTAGCGGGTGTCTGTACAGGTCCCAAGGGAATTGAACGTTTTATTTAATTCTGACTTTAAGACATATGCCTTGCATAGACTGTAAACCAAGTAAAATGATTAATTCTATTTCGTCTTAAATTCATTATTATAGTGGTATTTTAGCTTTTGATAATGAACTTTAGCGGGTAAAGTCATTCTGGTTCCGGTCGAATTCAGCTTCAAATTCTTACATTCTGCCCAGGCAAGCTGCTTGTGCCGAAGGAGAGGACGAGACGAGGAGTAAGTGCCGGAGGGGCCAGCTATGGAAGAAGACATACCCAGCCAATGGAAATGGGTAGTAGCTGCCTGTCCAGGTTATACTGGGCAGGCGTAATAAGAATAGTAATAGGGGCATCTGTGATGCCAATATATGATTTGTGAACTGGGGAGCCAAAAGGCTTCCCAGCTCAGCTCTATTCTACAGTTCGTAGGAAATATATGGTTTTTCTGTCTAGAGCCCATCCTGCCTAACTAACTATTATAGTCCTTTATTGAGTAGTGCCTTTGACCCCTTAATAGGATTAGTGTAGACAGAGAGGACCCCACCACAGTGTGTAGTGACCAAGGAGATACCGGGAAACTGCCAGGAGCGAGGGGATTACTCCACCGAGGAAGAAGTCCACATCCAGTCCCGGGGTCAACGGAGGCAAAGCCAGAGTTCAGGGTGAGGACCACAAGGTACCGCACGAATATAAAATAATTGTAGGGGTTCATATAGTTAGCTAAGGGAAAGGTAGCTAGGTGAAGTGGACAACCTTTGGAAAATTAGGTCCAAAGGTCTAATTTAGGCACCGTGAGGGAAAAGCCAGGGCCACGCTCGCGCCTAACGCGCGCGTAGAACCCGCCGCATAGCCCCCAGGAGCCGCGCATGGCGACCTGAAGGATAGCTTAGCTACCCTAATTTAGCTAGTTATAGAGCAAAAGTTAATTAAACAACATAGGGAGACATAGGCATAAGTCAGAATTACACGTGGGAACACAGTCGAACTGTTGATCGATAGCTTAGCTACCCTAATTTAGCTAGTTATAGAGCAAAAGTTAATTAAACAACATAGGGAGACATAGGCATAAGTCAGAATTACACGTGGGAACACAGTCGAACTGTTGATCCCAGTGTAATATGGAGAGGAGGAATTCAGTGAACTGAACTCCATAATCCCAAATATTGCCATTAAATCACCCGCGTCAGCTCTGAGCACAGAGAGTCACGGGGTGACCTTTTAGGAGAATAAAAGGAGGACTGCAGTGAACTGCAGTCCTATTTACAGTGTGACTCAGTGTACTGAGACAAAAAATAGACTATAGGATAGAACTCCCCTGCATTAAACAAAATAGGCGAAAAAACAAAACCCATAGGTTAGGCTACGGCTAAATCAGGCACCTTCATCCTCATAAAAATTAGTGGAGTTGTGGGAGCTCCAAAGGGAAGCAGCCATTTTAAAAATAAATCAGGAAAAGGCCACGCAGAAGTGCCAGGCCATAGCCAGGGATCAAGAGTAGCCAGTTTCTGGGTTCTCTACTGTATGCATAGGGGTGCAGCAGTCAGAGAAAAAAGCTTTTAGTGGAAAGGGAAAGAATTCCCAATCCACATCCTGATTATTTTCTCAAAAAGTTGTTATCAGAGATTACGGGGCCAAGGGAAATTCCAGCTCCTTCCAATTTCTACATCTACAAGGCATTGGTACTGGACTCCAGCAGGCAGACCGTCCATGCAGTAGTGTAGAATATGGGATGGAAATAGTGTAAGTACAAAACTTAAAGAATTTTCCCTACCTGCACTCTACAATAGGAGAGTACGGCCAAGAGCGAGCCAAGAGAGTAGAGTGCTGGCAACTGAGCCCAGCAAAACAGATAAGCCGCATATAGCAGGCATAGCGTAGGGCTCTGAGAACAGATGCCCATTTACAACATTTTTTCCTACCTGCACTCTACATTAGTAGAGTACGGCCTTGTAGCTAGTAGCTGAGCACAGCAAACCAGATAAGCTGTATATTGCAGGCATAGAGTAGGGCTCTGCAAACAGATGCCCATGTAAACAATTTAAAAGTCAAAAGGAATACTGAGTACAGTAATCCTTATACATTTCAGGTAGTTGAAGCGATCGCTGAGCACAGCGAATCCATATCAACATTTATTGGAGATAACGCAACCAACATAGGTCATCTACCTCAATTCGTCAATCAGTACAGGCACTGTGTACAGTAGCCTTTCCACACTAGTAGCTGCATCCCATCAACAGGCTTATCTTTCCGAATTGGCAGGGAGATATAGGAGTATATCACTGCGTACGGCTGTGTACAGCCTGACCGACAGTTGATACTAGCAGTTACAGAGCCTTATCACTGATAAGCTGCCCTTCAACCCTAGTCACTGCGGACGACTGAGAACAATACGGCCGACAGTGCTTAGCCTACAGACTTGAGATAATCGAATAATTGAAAGAAGCGAAAGTTACTTTCAAGTGCATAACTGCGGACGGCTGAAAACAGCTTGACCGCCAGTGTATGCTGACTTCTACCTAGAGCTGAAGGACAAAATCATATAACTTTAGAATTGCTGAAGCAGCCACATTGCGAACGGCAGTGCCTGACAGCCTGACCGTCAGTGAACTTAAATACAAAGGCCAACAGTTCAAGGACAAATACTGCGGACAGCTGAGAACAGCTTGACCGTCAGTCAACTAAATTGATTCTTTAGCTGAGATTCTACTACAAGTTTCCTCAGCCCCACAATTGAGCAAAAGGGAATTGCAGAACCTTGAGCAAACAGAAGAACTTACATTACTATTTGCCTCCTTTAACATCAGAAAGCAAATTAACTAGAAGTGTACGTAGGTATACTGATACGGCATCAGATGGGGAGCAGCCTGCACCGCTTACAACGGGAGGCCCGCTCCATGTCAATGTCACTGACATTGAACATAGTGAAGATGATGATGATGTTTTTGAAAGGGAAAGAAGGTGCAGCCAGCAGGAAAGGAGGGACCTTACCCAACCATTCGAGGTAGCTGCCAATTCTGCCGCTATGGATCAGAACCCTACTAATCCTTATGGTATATGGAGCACTGTGGCTACTACCCAGTAAAGTTGACAGAATATGGTCTCAAATGTGAATAACTTACCACTAATCACAACAACTGCAGTTACACCAGGCTATGTCATGACAAATGCTACGAATACTGCTACGTTACTTGAACCCGTAACTATAGATCGTAGTAGGAGCTTTACGCCAGCACAGATGAATTCATTCAGGCGGATTGTGACAGAAGCCACTGCAAGGACGGTTAAGGAAGTGGTTATGACTATATTCCAGGAATATCATTGTGATGTATCAGAGCCGATGCAGATGGACCTTAAAAAGGAAGACGATATTAAGCTAAGTCATAGCTAAGTCATGGCTAGACTAGCTAATTCATTGGAACGTAGGGGAGCATCCAGTGAACAGGAAGCACTGGTTCCAATTAGTACGTTTGCCACTGACTCGAATACCTTTCCGGGTTATCTCAGAATGCCAGACGGGACGGAAGTGTACGCAGGCTAAACAAATACTATTCCACAACAAACATGTGAATTGTAATTATGCTAACATTCAAGAAATGGTGGAAGCCATTAAGCATATTAGGATTAATACCACAGCGAATCATCCGATTCCCAAGTTTAATCCGCGAAAAACAACAGCAAATCAGTACCTGAATGAGATAGAGAGATACTTCCAAGTCGCTAATTATCAGAAAAGTCAATATTTGTCATTAGTGGGAGCGATCCTACCGAAAGAGATTAAAGTGTGGTGGGATCATTACAAAGATTCAATCACAACGTAGGATGAATTCAGGCGACAATTCACTCCAAAGCATGAAACGGATATAGAGGTTAATGAAAGGATGAGACTTCTGCATACTCGTGTTCAGAGAGCAAATGAACTTACGGATTCATTTGTATATGACATGATGAAGATGTCAAAGCGAATATACCCCAATGAGCCAGAATCATTAGCACTGGAGAGAACAAGCAACGCTTTGTTCCATCGTTTTAAGACTGGACTTGGAGCCCAGCAGTTTCCGACTCCAGATGCCTCTGATCAAGCTATGAATCTGAGATCCCAGTTGCCACCACTCACTTCATACGACAAAGTAACTTTTGTAAAGATGGACTTTAAAAAGGACAATGCACACAAGCAGTCCCATGGCTCGACATCCAAACCTAATCCGAATTCAGGATTTAGGGGACAGAGAGGTAGCTTCTCGCGATTTAAGAGAGGCAGAAAACCTTATCGTGGATTCCAAACTGAAAGGCAGCCAACGAGTCATAATAAGAGTCAAGTTCAAGGTCAGAAGTCCGTTTTACAGAGAGGTGGACACAATCAGTTCAGTGGGAAACCAGCCCAAGGCTCTTTAGCAAATGTGCAATGTATGAAATGCAAAGGATTTGGTCATCTGACTAAATATTGTTCAAACAGAAGAGGATTGGCTATGTTAGCCGCAGACGACTGGGAGGAACAGGTTTCTGATGAAGAGCCGGCCAACTCTAATCAGAAATCAAAACAGTCAAAAAACTAGTAAGGGTAAATTAGTTTACTCCTGCTTGTTTAAACCCAGTAATCTGCAACTACTCAGGAGTCCTATCCATCAATGCAACGTACATGGACGCAAAATTTAAATTGCTATTTGACACAGGATGTACATATTCACTAATTGACAAGAAATTGGTGAAATTACTTAAGTTAGAAATTAACCCCTCTCAAGAAATTACTTTAACCTGTGTCAATGATACTCAAAGAGTATTACAAGAAACAGTCAGGATTACCATACGAATTGGTAAACAGAAGGTCACACATGAGTTTCTAGTGATGGAACAGATTCCTTATCCATGTGTAATTGGTTTGGATATTATGAAAAGGAAGAAGTTTGTCCTAGAGCTATCAAATAACAAATTAATATACGGACGGAATGGAGAGCATTAATTGGATTTTGATGGGTGGACTCAGAATAAGAAACCACAGCTTAATGCACTAGCTCTTCTCCCCAAAGTTTAGAAATCAGTGGTACCTGATGATTCAGTTGAGGAGAGAGTGAAGAGAATTTTTGACAAATTTCCGACGGTAGCGCGCACCGATGGAAAATTTGGCCGAACGGATATCACTTGTCACGTGATTGATGCTGTTGGTCCTCCACCAAATCAAAGACCTTACAAAAAGTAATCAGAGACCAAGTACATGCTTTGGAGAAAGCAGGAATGATTATACCGTCCAATATGCAGCTCCAGTTGTATTAGATCAGAAGAAAAACGGAAAATGGAGAATGTGCATAGACTACAAAAGACTCAATGCCCAAACGCCGGGAAATTCGGCCCCGATGGGAGACATTAATAATATTCTACGTCGTGTTCCTGTTGGATGTTGGTATACACTGATTAACCTAGAATCTGGCTATTGGCAAATAGCTCTTCACGAAGACAGCGTGGATAAATCAAGCTTTGTCACTGAAGATGGACACTGGTCCTTTTTAGTGATGCCATTTGGCCTCAAAAATGCTGGGAAAATGTTTGCCGCGCTCATGAATATTGTGTTGGGACATATGTCGACAAGTTTGTAAAAGTTTTCATGGACGACACACTGATATATTTAAAAGAGCTTGAGGAACACTTCCTGCACATCACATTAGTTTTTGAAAAATTGAAAGAGGCCAACTTAGTCATGAATCCAGAGAAATCTACTTTTGTAGTAAGGAAAGTCAAGTTTTTGGGTCATTATATTACACCAGAAGGAATTCAACATGATCCGGAGAAAGTTGAAGGAGCATTCCATGGGAAAGCGAACGATGAAAAAATGACCTATGCTCAAAATTTTTTGACATTTGGAGCTCATTTTTTGGAAGAAAATGGCTCTATTTATCTTTTAACAAAAATTTCTACATGCAGGTATAAATTTTTTAGAATTCTGAAATTTCCAGGAAAATAATTTACTGCTCTAATACAATGACTATGTGGGTAAATCTGTGTCTCAAACCTTTACTAATTTACTACCAAGATAAAAAAAAAATTAAAATCGTTTTTTTTTAATTTACCAATTTGTGAAAATTTCAAAATGTGGGTTATTTTCGAACAATTTTTTGAACCTTATCCGAGGGTTGCAGTCAAAGTCACACCACCACCAATTTTTCTAATCCTATTTAGGAACAACTGTGAAAAATTTCGATCCTTATATTTAAAACCGGTCCAATAAAATTGAATTTAAAGATTTTCAAAATTTTGATTTTCTCACCACCTCACTTATGTTTAGTGTTGCCATTTACCTCGTATGCACAGGATAAATAAGTAAACTACTCGCATTTTCATGTCCAACCTCATCCAAATTAAGCAGTTATGTTAAAGATTAATTAATGTGTAATTCGTGCGCGCTACATTTAATGTGTCGCATTTGACCTATGGCACATGACCTTTGACCGATGACCTTTGACTAATGACCTTTGCCCCGTGACCTTGACCGAAATTCTGATGTCACAACTTTTCACGCATGTTTGTCACAGTGAGAGCCAAAAACATTGTGACCTATAGTGACCCGTGATCTGAAGGGACTGTTGACCTTTGACATTGGCTGATGACGTTTTGCATAAAACCTATAGTCTTATAATTATGCGGCATATTTGAATTCTCGATCCCACCACAGCCTAAGTAAAACCACTTTCACACGCGATTGACCTACCCATGACCCTGTTGACCTTCAAAGGTCAATATGTGTCTCTCTACATAACCATGTCATGTCGCATATCAAAATGACTAGCAGGGCCCACAGATTCTGAATACACGGTTTGACCCGAAAAATTACCATATTTAACCTGAACACACTGAGCATGTGTTTGATGTGAGAATTAGTTTATCTTTAAAATTAAAGCAAGGGTTAGCTTTAACATTAAAGCATTATCCAGGGCACACGAAACGGGGACGTTTCTCACTTGTGCCCTAGGGAAGAAAAGGATAATTGAGATGATAAGAAAGGATAGGATTTTGCACGTATTTTGTATTCAAGTACGTTATCCATAATAAGAACTTTCGCTTTTAAAGTTCGAAGTATAACGTTATTTGCTGATGACAGCAAAGGGCAAGTAAAAGTTATTGAACTTTGTGACGTTAGGAAGGAGTAGTACACTTGTTTGCAAAAATAAATTACTCAAAGTTTGTTAAATAATTAACGTCACTGTTTGTTCTCAAGCAAAGAGAAACACTTTCCCGTAGGCCACCGGCTTTTAATTATTTATGCGTGTATATATGGTCCTACTAATCGTCACCAGCGTCACTAACTTCACCAGCAAAAGTAGCTGGGCATTGTGTATTTTTCATATGTTGGATACATGCAATGGGTGCAGTAAATGCGAACATAATCCAATCCCTAGTGGATATAGGCACACACGGCAACACTGGGGGTGTTGAGTTTTGTAACGCTGCTGTTTCTGTCTCTTTCTAAATACATATAACTTTATGGTATCGCATAAACCAACCAAAATCTACCCTAACCAGTGTCATAGTTGGGCAATTGCGGAACGTCCTATACCTACACTATTGCCAGCTGAACGTCCTATACCTAAGCATAACAACTATGAACACCTATCACT
>JAQFZY010002547.1:0-11510 GCA_034696285.1 Hypogastrura burkilli
GCTTTACTCAGATATTTAAACCAAATGTCCAAAAATATTGTACTTATAATTTTGCACGTATTTTGCACACAGTATTACACAGACTACGGTCAGGTAATGCAATCTCAGGGTTTCTACCGTCGTATGTCTTCGTATTTAGGCGGAAGTAAAAAATAAGTCACCAAGTAATTTTGGGTGTGACGTCACATACACGGGAGAGGGGCGGGGAGTCGAAAACTGTAGTTTTTAGCTTGACATAATATATGGACGTTCCCTAAGTGGGCTTACTTGAGTTTGAAAGAGTCCGGAGGGAAGTTGTAGGGTCGGTTGACCTCGAAGACACAGCAGTCTTCCTTCCGGTGGAACTCCGACGGGAGGAAGAGGAGTGTCTGGAATAAGGCACAATAAGAATAGACCTAAGTTCTCCGACCCCCGACCTATGATAGAAATAGCGTGGAAGGGGCTTACTCCGTTGGGAAGAAGAGTGGAGAAGTTGTGTTGGGGCGTGTTGTCACAGGGAATGATCTCCGGGATGGGGACGAGGTCAAGGGCGGCTGAGGATAAAGGGATCTCAGGGATTATGCAGGCGGGAGCTGGGCTCACCAGCCGCGGATAGCTCTTGATTGGGGTCAGTATGTGTGGAGATGGGGATGAAGAGGACGGAGGGGTTTTGGACGGGAGGCTGAGGTAGTAGAGGCCAACGGTCAGGCACACTGTCCCCAACAACACTTTCCATAGGATGAACTTCCGACGGGAGCGCGCTCGTGGGCTCTCGAGCTGCGTATACCGGACCGGCGTCCCTGACCTCTTCATCTCTCCTCCTACAATGACGAAGAAAAATCAAAATTTAGTTGACATTGACATCAGACACGGTATTTATTTAACGGTATAAAAATTGAACGAGGTGAGAGATGAACCTTGTAACTTGTAGCAGAGGACACGTTGACTAAAAATGACGGCGTAGTAGTGGTTGAGCGGTGAACTGACTAATCTTGTCACTGCTTCCCTGTTCCTCTTGAGAGTTGACCTCTGCGGAAGTTCTGCGGAAGAGGAGTATGTATTCTATTGTGTGAGTGAGTCTATTATCCGTTCATCTCGAACTTCTTGTCATCCTGACCGGTGGCGGCGGGTAGTAGGTTCTTCAAAATTTGACCTCCTCCTTCTGTAATCTGCCTGCTGTTGAAGACCCGTCAAGTGCCAACTTGTTGACGGAGCCAACTCGAACTCTCATTCGCCTGCTGACTCAGCCTCTCTATTTGAGTCCCGGGAGGAAGCAAGGAAGAACTGACACAGTCTCATCCTTATCAGTCTTTACAGAACCCAAGCCCACACATCCAACATGGCACATAATTACATAAGGTCACATAAGGTCATATGAATTTTTATGTTATGCTATGTGATTTTAATATGTGTATGAATTATGTATTATGTGTAATATTATTATGTGACAAATTATGTTATGTTATGTGATTTCATAATGTGTTTGAATTATGTTATGATGTGTAATAATATTATGTGACAAATTATGTTAAGTTATGTGATTTTATTATGCGTTTGAATTATGTTATGTTATGTGATTTTATTATGCGTTTGAATTATGTTATGCTATGTGGCTTTATTATGCGTTTGAATTATGTTATGTTATGTGATTTTATTATGCGTTTGAATTATGTTATACTATGTGGTTTTATTATGCGTTTGAATTATGTTATGTTATGTGATTTTATTATGCGTTTGAATTATGTTATGCTATGTGGCTTTATTATGCGTTTGAATTATGTTATGTTATGTGATTTTATTATGCGTTTGAATTATGTTATACTATGTGGTTTTATTATGCGTTTGAATTATGTTATGTTATGTGATTTTATTATGTGTTTGAATTATATTATGTTATGTGATTTTATTATTCCTTTGAATTATGTTATGTGCCGGCGAATATTGTGACTTGACTTCTTATTGGTTCCAGGAGTTGCTGAGTGCCTCTGAGCCGATTGACCTAGGTTGGGGGACCGAGGACGGCCTCTTCTGCCTCATCCTCCAGGACGGGACTGTGGTTCACTTGATACTAGGGGACTTGGTCAGTGGGGACTTGGGGTTCCACTTGGAGCGGCTTCTAGGCGGCGGGGGCGGGGAACTAATCTCAGACGGTAAGCCAATACTGACGTAGAAAATGAATGTTATAGTTCAAAATATCGTAATGGGCTGGAATAACTGCTTGTCCCTCCCAGTTGGCTACACGAGCGAGCAAGTGATGTTCCTGTACCCGGACGCCCGTCTCGTCATTGCCAGGTCAGGCCCTTAGTTCGAGTCCCCGGAATAACAAGGCAAGTAATCCTGTTCCTTTGTTCCAGGTCAAGGGCCCAGGCCCCGGATGACCCCTCGCCCCCCGAGACCCAGCTCGACACTTTCCTCAACTTCCTGCCCAGCCTGGCCTCGAAGCGGACGGCCAAGAGACTTGTTCTCCATCCTTCGGAAGACCAAGTAAGCGCTTCCAATAGTTCATGGTGACATTGAGAGGACTGACCTGACCCTTGGCTCCTGTGCCCAGTTCCTGATCTGGTGGTCGAGGTTGGGAGAGGACGTGTTCCCTTGGAGCCCCAAGCCGGAGCAGAGAGCCAATGTCCTTCTCTACCGGTTCCAGGAGTAAGCCTGTCATGCCCAGCCGACTCACGCTCCAGTCATATGACCTCTAACCTTGACTTATGTTCAGGTCAGTGGAGCCCCATCTTGCCTTCTTCACGCGGACAGAAAGCAACTTGGTCCTGGCAGACTTCGTGCCGGAGTCCCAGCTCATTCTCACGCTGGAGGAGATGGTTGACCCCATGGCAAGGACCAGAATAGCCAAAGGTTTTCCAAACAAAGCTATTCCTCAACCTCAAAGACGTTCACTTTGCAGGGAAGAGTGACTTTGCGGGAACGGGTGAGCGGGCTGGACGGGAGTCTTGCGGAGCGTCTCATTGGTCTGGAGAGCGGGCGGATGTGTGAGGCGTACGACGTGGGACGGAGTCGGCTGGCTCTCGCCACGGCGGACTCCTCAATCATCATCTCGGATCCAGCCAGAACAGCGAGTGCCAGGACGCCGTTCATTGGGCGGACCATTGCCTGGCACCCGGACTCCTGCCTCCTCTTCCTGGCCGGGGACAAGGGTCAGCTCCAGATCTACGACATTGCCCTCTCTGCCCTCCTCCTATTCGGCCAGAACGAGCCAAGTCCATCCCTCACCTACGAGCTCAAGTAAGTGACTCTTGACATGACCCCCAAACCCTCCTTCTAATTTTAGTCATTTCTCGTGGATTTCAGGCCGACCCGCCCCATCACGGCCCTCGTCCCATCCCCCGCCTCAGAGTCCTCAGAGTCTCTCCTCTTCATACGATCCGAGGCGTAAGTTGGGTGGGAAATTAGTTGGTTCTAGGGAAATGAGCCAGCTGACCTTGATTGTTCCAGAGGGAACCTGAGCGTGGTCCGTCTGGGGGTCGGCCAGATGGGCATTCTCCAGCTCGTCCAGCACTATGCCGGGAACGGCCAGTACGAGGAAGGAATCAACGTCCTCGAGGCAGCCGGCCCAGACTCCGAGGAAGCCGTCCAGGCACTCTACCATCTCTTCGGCAGGCTCTGCCGCTCGGATTGGGACCAAAGGACGGAAGGTAGGCCCAAGTCGTCACGTGACAAGCACGGACTCATTTCCCCTTACCCTCGCAGATCACTTTGAGCACCTCCTGGGCATCTACTCGTGGGGGGACGTTGGCGGGGGCTCTGTCCTCACTCTTGTCCGCCGTTACTTTGTCTGGCTGAGCGGGGCAAGGCGGCTGGAGAGTGCCCTCAAGGTAACAAGAGCCTGTCTCTCTACTCCGCTCTCTACTCACTTTGACCTTTGGGCGCAGGTTGGGATCCGCCTGGGGGACAAGGAGCTCCTCTACAGACTCCGGACGCTGGCCCTCCTTGAGGAGAACCTGGAAGTGGCCGAGGAGGTGCTCAAGCACGTCCCAGGAAGGCCGTCTCACTCATCATGCTCAGGGGACGGTAAGGGAGTCAGCTCCTATGTAATGACCCCCCAGTGACCTAAGAGTGTCCTCTGGCTCTAGATTCCTCCTGGACCCACCCCACCTCCTGCTCCACGTGCTCCTCATCTGACGAGCACCCGGAGGAGGACCCAGCCCTCCCTCCAGCAGCGAGTCGTCATGACGTGGCCTCGGGGATCAAGGTCATTCATCTGGGACACGTATAGCCTTAGTCCCTTGAGGAAGCTCATGACCAAGCTCAGCTCAAATTCGGAATACAAATAATAAATGGTGGCCGAGGAGCGTTAGTTCTGTTTTCTGTTGGAGTTATTTGTTGGTGGGAGCGGTTTGACGGGTCGTGTGAAGGATGACTGGGCAGGCCTGAGAACTTCCCATCCACATCCGCTATTATAACATCAAGTACGGTAGTAATACGAGCTCTCAATCTCGACTCGGACTTCCGCTACAATTATCAAGCTCTGAGAGAATAGGACTCGGACTCAACCCCTCAAATGAGTCAATTAAAGAGGGAGCTGGCTTCGAGACCCATCCCTCATTACGCCGGCTCTGAATATGGATGAGGTATGAGGTGGAAGTAGTGGAATGTGATGAAGAGTCCATGGATTTATTGGGATTTATTCCCCGGCCCCGCCACGCCCGCCCATTGTACGCTAATTCCGTCCTCCCATTGTCCCCGGAGACGCTGAGGAGGGACTGACGGGACTGGGCCTTGAACCTTGGTCATCCATCCCGCCTTTTCCGAGTACCTGAGAGGCTGGAGGCCTGGCCCATGACGGACTCCGGCCTGGACATCCCCTAGCTCAGCCTACCATGAAGGGAAGAGAGGGAGTGTGGCGGAACGAGGGTCCGCCTGGCCAAGGACTCTGTCCAGACTCCAAAGTCCTCGGAAAAGACACGGAGACCCTCGCCTTGGCTCCAGCCCGCTCCCACCCACTCTTTAAGACAATAGAGAGAGAGCGGAGGAGTCGTGGGAGGGGGATGAAGAAGGGGAGACTGGCTCAAACAATCCTCACCCTCCCTCAAGAGGATCCAAGGAGGATGAAGCCAAGTGAGCCGCAGAGTGGGAGAGGATCTGGTTGCGTGCGGACGGGCCTTCATCCTCAAATATTATACTTTGAGCTATTGTAACAAAGAAATAGGTCCTGGGCACTCAAAGAAGGCATAGGCCAGCTTTCTCCATTGTGAGCTAACTGAGGCCTGCCTTGGAAAGTGGAGTGACACGTGTGGAGAAAGTCCCCTTGACCCAATGACCCCAAATCCAGAGACTCCCTGTCTCCTCAGCAAGGCATAGGAGAGAGAGTAGAGAGTGTGTGAGGGATGTAGACTAGTGGCCCAAGTCTTGTGTTCTGACCTCTGACATCCCCATTGGGCCGGGACCCTTTGATTTGGATCTGGTTCGGGCTCTCGCTATGGGCTGTGAAGGGCTCGTTGAGGGCGTCCTTCTGAGCGAGGAGCGGATGCGGAGGGAGGAAGTGGAAGGGCGGAAGCCGGGCCAGGAAACAACAGGTGGGACCAGGGAACCAGGTCTCAGAGATTTCCCAGAGCATGGGGGACCTAAGCAAAAGTCATAGTCTAAGTACACCCAGGACTTATCAAGGCCCAACTTACTCAGCCATACAAAGAGAGCCGTCTCAATGAGCTCAAAAGGAAGGCATCTACGAAACTGAGTCAGATAGAGATGGAGGCCTAAATAACGGAATTGTATTAACGCCTTAATCTCAATGGGAATGATAACGTTGGGACTATTTATATAGGCTCCTCTTCAAGGGCCTTCCTTCCTTTTTGGTCCAGTTTAGGAATTCTGAGATCCATTGGATTAGGCAGGATCCGTAGTCTGGCCTTTCTGCCTCAAGAGCTCTCTAGCCCAATATTCTGCTATTCTCTGCTGGAGAATCCGGAGGGCTGGCTGGAGTGAAAGCGGAATCCTGCCTAGGCTAGTGAGTACCTAGGAGGGCCTTCCCCGGCAGAACCCTGCAACAAGTGTGTCCAAGGACTCCCGGTCTCGAGGCTCCGAAAGGCCCAACAATGAGATTAGGCTTAGAGACAGGTGCCCTTGAGGTCATGGGGCATGATGAGCTGATTCTTGTCCTACGAATGTTTGTCAGGGTCCTGGGCGTCCCCTCCGTGTCCAGCAGAGGGTGTCGATGAGGAGGAGGATGAGGATTGGAGTGACTCTGACTCCGAGTCCACGCTCGTCAACGAGTGGCGGAGTGACGAGGAGGAGGACGAGGTCTGGGCCGGCCTTTGGGGGATCCCAGAGGAGGACGAGGACGAGGAGGAAGCTGACGTAGAGGCCGAGGCGGGGATCGATGGAGCGGAGGCCGAGCATGTGCAGGCCCCGCCACTTTCTCCAATATCGACCCGAGCCTCTCCAGGCCAAGCCCGAAGTGGGACACTCAGTCCTACCAGCCACTCGGGAAATGGACCAGATCAAGGACCCCCTTCCACCAGGCCCCTAACTCCAGCCCAACCACCCTCCAGTCCAGGTACGTAGGTCGGAGGTCAAGGGCCCCAGCTCCCAGATTGACTCCCGCATCTCTCCCCGCCGAGTCAATGACCTTCCCAGGCTCCGGCCATAGTGCTCCGTAATTCCGTAGCTCTGGGTTCTGTGTAGCTGGCTTTGGCTGGGGGTCAGATCGGGTTACAGGCGGGCCCCGCATCAGATGCCAGACTAGAACCTAGTAGGCCCAGCCAGAGCTCCCAGTAACTCGATCCGCGTCCAGCCAGATACAATAGCTCAGCTTACACTTCCACTCCCAATCAGTCCCAGACTCTCGTAGGCCGGGTTCCTCCTTGAGGGAGTCTGACCTCTTGTCCTCTACCTTTCAGAGATGGAGGCCGAGCGGCGCCTGAGGTCAGTCCTCCGGAAGGGGCCGGCCAAGGGGCGGAAGGGCCGCTGCGTGAGATTCAACGAGGCCGGGAACCTCTTCTACGACGCCGAGTGCTCGTGCCTGACCCAGGAGGAGGACTACCGGGACTACGGGCCCTATCGGGGTGACGACTACGACGGGGGGCGGGAGGAGCTCCTCCTTTACCAGCCCCCGCCCATCCCGCAGGACTTCCAGGACCCGCCCACCCTCTCGCCCCCGGAGGGATACAAGGACCGATTCTTCCCGCACTCATTCAGCTTCCAGACTCAGACGGCCGAGCCAGGTGAGGCTGACCCCCCAAGAGTACCCATAGCCTTGACCCTCATTTGACCTCCCTCACTTCCTCCTTTCTTGCAGATCTGAGTCGGCTCAGCCCGCCCTCCCCGCCGCCGGCCAAGAGAAAGGTTTTCCTCACAGAGAGCCCGCTCCCCGCCGCCCAGCACCACCAGGAAGAGACTAAGAAGAAGGGACAAAGGTAAGGAGACTAGAACAGTAAAAGGGGGGGCAGGGGCAGTATTGGGAGGGCAGGCCTAACCTTTGATTTGGATGGGGCAGACTGGGCGGGATCCTGAAGGGCGGGTCGACGGAGGGCCATCCGGACATCGTGAGGTCCTCCGAGCCCTCCCTCCACTCCCTCTCTCTCTACTCGCGGGGCCCGGAGGCGGCCCCGCCCACCAAGGTCTCCATCGGGACGGCCCCCCTCCGGACCTCGGAGCAGATCCGGCTCGCCGTGGACTCGACGCTCCGCGGCCGGAGCAAGGCCAAGAAGGCGGAGTGCTCAACGCTCGTGGAGAAGCTCCGCTGGCTCACGAGTCTGGACGACGAGGAGGGGCCGGAGGGCTCGGCCTCCGGCTTCGCGACCTGGCCCTCCCGGGACAAGAACGGCCTGCCGATCCAGCAGCCGCCGAACGGGAAGTCCGACGCCACCACGCTCACGGACGGGGAGGTCTTCGTGAGCTCGGGCCTCCGGGTCCGGGGGCCGGTCCACGAGGCCCGGATCAAGCAGATCTCCTACACGCTCGAGGACATTGAGGAGGGCCTGACGGGGAACGAGGCGGAGCTCGAGACGTTCGTGAGCAAGGAGGGCGGGCGGACGGAGCGGCTCCGGAAGCGGTACGGGGAGGAGGGCGGGGACGACTACGGGTTCAGTCGGCGGCCCTCCGTCAAGGGCATCAAGCCCCGCTTCTCCTCCACCTCACACATCTTTGCCCAGTTCACGCAGCGGGCCCAGGAGAAGCCCACCGAGGGGACGGAGGCCCAGTACGAGAACACCAGAGTCCCGCCGCCCCCGCCGCTCAGTCAGCCCGACTCCGCCCGGGCCCTCAACTACGAGTTCCAGAATGCGCCTGGACGACAGACCGAGGAGTCACGGGCTCACTTCGACGTAAGTCACGACTAATAGCTGGATCAGCTGAGGGTTGGCTAATTAGGTTGTCCCTTGTCACCAGATGATTCGTCAGTCGTTCGAGGCCGCGACTTCGGGCGGCGGGACTAACTTCATCAACGCCTACGCCCGCCCGCACTCCTGGAGCGTCTCCACCTTGCCTCATCCCCACCACGCCCAGAGTCTGAGTCACAGTATGGGACCTCAACAGCAGCAGCAGCAGCAGGTCCCGAACGGGGGCTACGGGACGCTGCCGGGCGGGACCCCACAGCAGCAGCCCATATACGGGACTGTTCGGAGGTAGGTCACTTCTTGAGTGGAGACTGGGCTGGGCTGACCTCTCTTTGTGCCCACAGGGTTCCCAACGTGATGGGCCGTCCCCTCTTCCTACACTATGGTGCTCTGTCCGTGGAGGCTCATCCCAACAAGATCCCGGTCCCCGGCCCGCCGAAGCCCGTACCCGAGACCCCGAGTCCCACTCAGCAGCCGCCCGGCCTCCCGCCCGGCGGGATCCGCTACTATGGGCCCCCCATCAGATACTACAATCAGCCGCCGCCGGTCCCGCCCCGGACGGTCACGGCCCCGGGCCCTGGGCTCGGGGCCGTGGTGGGTGCTCCGATGCCGGTGGGGATCAACAACCTGAACAAGCCGGGGGGCGGCGGGGCTGGGCCCCACACTCACCCCCATGTCAACGTCCTCCTGAGCATGAACGAGATTGAGAGGGGGGCCCCTGAGGGGGCCACGGACGAGGAGGGCCCCGGGCTCAAGGAGCCCTACTCCATGAACGTCTGAAGGGGGACTGCGTGCCAAAGGAAGATTCCTAACTTCATACTCAACTACTACTCATACTTGTCAATCAATAAAGTACTCTCATCTGTGAGGACAATAGGCTAAAAGTTTAAAATACGACCTCCGCGTCCCCTTTATTCTCATACAAAGTTGGAGGTGGGCTTAGGTTCTGTACAGGCGTGGGTTGGCAGTGAGACTGGCCCATTAGAAATATGTACAAAAGAGTTCCGAAACATGCAGGGGGAGAGTAACAACTAAGAATTAACCCTTCTTGTCCCAACAAAACAAGTTCCCGAGCTGACTACAGGAGTTAAAGTTAAAGCATGGTGAGGGGGCGGCCTAGAGGAGGAGAGCCCAGTCCAGGTCAGGCAGGGCCCCGTCCCCTGACCCCCAGCCCACCTCATCCTCTTGAGCGGGCTCAGGGAGGGGCGGGAGCCGTCCGTTCTTCAGGATGTCAGAGACCACGACGAGGGGGGACTTCCGCGGGGACTTACGAACACTTGATGGTGAGACGAGGGGGGACTTGAGGCGCCCGTTCCCGCCCTCACACCCAGTCCGCCCCCCGCCTTGCCCAGTCCGCGGGGAGGTCTTGGGGGAAGGGATCAGGAGCCGGAGGGGGCTACTGCACCGGACCTTCCGCTCAGGACTCCGGGACACGGGTAGGCTGGCTGAGGCCAGGACTTGGACCACGTAGGGGTCAGAGAGGAACTGGAGGCTGTCCCAGATATAGTCAGTCCCGCTCAGCTCGGCAGCACGGAGGGCGGCTGAGATGTTTGGGGCAGGCGGGCAGACGACCGGCGGCGAACTGTTTGAGAAGAGATGCCGGTTGAGTCTAGGGAGGGCCTTGGGGCGGGAGGCGGAGGCTTTGGGGACAGCGGGGGTTGCAGCGGGCGGAGGAGGCGACACCTTTGAGGCCCGACTTGGCTTGAGAGAAGAGAGGATGGCTTGGGTGGAGGCGTGACAGCGGGGCGACTTCCGTGGGGGACGCTTGATCTTCTTCGGACTCCGGCTCGCCGCCTTGGTCTCGTAGGGCAGGATGAGGGGGGCGGGGGAGGGACAGGAGGAGGAGGGGGACGAGGACTGATACCGGGGATTGTCTTGACGGCTAAAGGTCTTGAACCAGGTCTCGGTCGTTGGAACTTCCTGTAAGCATAAGAAGTCCGCATAACTTTAGTCTCATTTAATCCCGTGACTTTAGAGTGAGCTAATTGTGGTAGCAGTTACCTCGAAGGAGAACTTCCATTGGAGAGAGGCCAGTATGGACTGCATTCGGACGGAATGAGAGGCGGAGGGTTGGGAGGCTGGGGCGTAGTCGAGAAGGGAGGAGGAGCTGATGGGCGGACTGAGTCCGATCTCGTTCCAGGTCGGACTCCGTGGGGAGTCCAGGTCCTCAGTCCCGTCCAGCCGTCGCCGCTTCTGGCCCCGGGACCCCGACTCCTCACTCCCGGAACAGGAGGAAGGGCCGTTCCGGAGCTTGGACTCGAGGAGCGGAGTCTCCTTCAGCAGCTCACCCAGCTCAGTCGCTCGCATCCGACGCCTGGAGACAGAGAGAGAGAAGGAGATGAGTTGAGACCGTTAGGCACCCTGGAAGGCCGACATACCTTTTCCTTGGAGGTGGTGACATTGGTGGGAGCTCGACCTCGTGGTCCTCCGCCGCCGTTTCTCCGAAGAGGAACTCCTCGGCCTCGCAGTTGAGGACCCAGAGGGCCGACCGCCGCTTCCGGGCCCTTGCCTCCCGACTCTCGGCCTCTCGCGCCCGCTTCTCTGCCACAGTCCCCTTGTCACGGGCGGGAGGGGGACTCGGCGGGTCTCTGGCAGGACCCAGGCCATTGGTCTTCCGGCCCGTGAGGCGGAACTTGAGGCTGGTCCTCCTTACACTAATCTGGTGATTGGTGGGCTTGGGGGAGCGAGTGAAGGCCTTTTCCTCGTGCCGGAGTCGCATTGAGATCTCGAGTCGTCGTTCCTCACCACTGAGGGGCCCCTTCCCCGGCTTCCGGGCCGGACTGAGGCGGGCAGAGGGGTCAGCCTTGGCCTGGGCCCGCGTCCTGACCTGGTCCGTCTTGCCGAACCCATTCGTGAGTCTCTTGGCCGCCAGGGCCTCAGGCTCACTATGTCTCCGCTTCCTGGAAATCATAGAGAGCGTAAGTAGAGTTCGGAATGAGGAATGACATGACCCATCCTGCTCCTGTTTAGCTTGGACCTTTGTAGAGGATCAGGCCTCGGGCCAGCTGACAGCCTTCTGCCGATAGGAGCGAGACTAAATCATGCCCACTCAGCAACTCTGTTTGTTGTTGTTTTTTATGCGGAGTTCTTCCTCCTATCTCCTCATGTACTGATTCAGACTCAGTCCGTCGTCTCCCTTCTACTGCATATGGTAGGTAGGTTAGCTATGGGGCGGTATGAATAAAACCTGAAGCCGGAGCTTTGACTTCAGTTTCGGAGCTGTAGCTCCAACTCTTAAGAATA
>JAQFZY010002548.1:0-11500 GCA_034696285.1 Hypogastrura burkilli
TCCGAAAGGATCGGATCGGATAGATGGATTATCCGTATCCGAAAAACATTATCGGATCGGATGAGCCGTGTATCCGCGTCCGAAATTTTTAGTTCGGATCGGATAATTTTTGAATCCGATCCGATCGGAACGCTATCCGATCCGAAATTTATCCGAATCATCCGATCCGTGCGGAACCATATTAGGGGCTAGGCTCCACGCTACGTATTTTTTATTTTATGACTCAAATAGAATCCCTCAATGTCACCCAATGTCTGGGCTGCTGGGCCCGAGTGGAGTGTCTGGATTTACGCATTTCCTTTATGCTTCCAGTTTGCAGGTGAATGAGATAGGACAGAAACCATGGCGGCAGAAGAGGACGTAGCAGAATTTCTGCATCTCGTCCAGAGTTATACAATGGCTTCCCCTCTATTGTTTCTCTACTCCGAACTCAAATTCAAATACACTCTTATTTAATTTTAAGGCTTCTCGACCAGGCCGTTCGTTCATGAGAATTCTTGCTCCTATTGTTTAGCGTAGACAATGCCACACCTGCCCTGGACAGATTCTATGTATAGTTCCAGTAACTCCAGGTCGGTTCAAATGCTTTCCGGACGTTGCCCAACTTGTACATATATATTTTTCGAAGTTTGGGGTAACGAGGCGGGAAGTTATCCTGAAGTCTGGGTCACAAATGTATTACAGAGGAGAGGGAAAGTTGGCAGGCAGCCACGCCAGTTGCTGCGAATTTATATTTTAGCCTCCTCGAGATCAGCGGTCTGTATCCATGAATAGACTATAGGTAAGGTGAATCAGGGCTTTTCGTAAGTCTGTTTCTCAGATCTGTGACCATTGTTTTTTATCGGTCCACTTAGAAAGGTAATGTTACTTGTAGATAAAACGTTTCCAATTCCAAAACGAATATTTAAGAATAAGTTACTAACTATCTCTATAAGACCGGGCTTGTCAAAATGGTTTCAACGGCGGCGTGGATTCTAAAAAGGAAACGTGCAAGTTAGTCAGGTGACACCATGACCCTTTCTCGGGAGGGGAGGGGGGCTCAAAGTGGTTGGAAAATACAGTTCGTGAAAATTTTGCAGCACTGCTTTTTGAACTACCCTCCCCCATTTGTCACGCGTATGTCACGCTAATTTCAGACCTCTCCCTCCACTATGTCACGCGTATCTCTTTATCCAAACCTCTCACCCCCCCCTCTCATGCGTGACGTACTTAAGGGATGGCCCGTAAGGCGACACGCAAGCGCTCGTCAGAGCACTTGTTAATTAAAACCATTTAAACTGCATCCAAAGTACTGAAGTCATAACGTTGTAAGGTATAAATTCTTCATCATGCGAGGTCCTGCTCTGTGCACTACAGATAGTTCAAACAGAACGCTATAAGCAGAATAAGTAACTTCTGCTACTGCCATTTGCTGCAATTTGTTGTCACGAAGACCACAAATATGAATACTCCTTCACTTCGGCCAACTCAATATTTAGACAAGTTGCAAAAACTGTTCATCTGTAAGTTCTACTATGAACGTGAAAATATATTACGAACATAGTATGAATGTAGTAGTAGTACCACATGGACTGAAGAGTATTGTGTGGGTCTGTACCTGTACTGCAGGACAAGAACGTTAGCTTTTACTCAAGTGGTCGAAGTCTTAAAGATGGCGTCTGGTCTTTGGAAAATCACAATTCGCGGAATTTGGAGCATTATGAGATTATATAGACTCAGGCAGGTCCTTCACCAGTGGAACTGTGTGTCAAATCTGGCATAAGCATGCAATATGTAAAGCCAATACTTACAAGCTTACGCAGCTAAGCGGACAGCATTCGGCCAGAATCCTTCATCCTTCCTCCTGTAAGTACCTACTCTAACTTATTATCTCAAGAACACACAACTTCCTTTTTCTATTCATTCCATTTTATAGCACGTCGTTCAGTTACATGGCTGTTTGGTTAATAGCAGCGTCCGGCCAAAAATATTTGTAATCTGCCTTGTGAGTTAAAATGACAAGGTACATGTACGTGGAGACTGGAAGAAGAACTAGTGTACCGTGCGAGCACTAGTACAACGGTGTGGGTGGGAACCATGTGTTTACAACATTTTGTGAAACCTTGCGTGTTCTCTCTAATCATTTTGCTGATAATTTGGGCTCAATGTTCAGGTATGTTGTTTTCATCTGAATTTGGCACCTTATTGCATTGAGTCTATACTGTTATACTGCCTAAGGTATAAAATGCCAGGAAGAAATTGTATTTAATTCGAACTTAAAAAAGGAATTATTCCTAACAAACAGGTACTTATACGTACCAATATAAAATGTTCGAAATCGGTGATTGGAGTACTGGGCGGTTGTATGTGAGGCATGGTTTTTAATTGTAAACTGTACCTTGAATGGTTTAGAGGCAGTAAGACGGGACCAGGGTCGTTTCAAGGGAGGACTGGGTCAACCTTCAACTACTCCTCAACCACTCGTTCGTAACACGCTACTGTCACAGCGTGGTCTGGCTTCTATTTCTCGAGACTGTGGGAGCGGTTATTACTTATCATATACGGGGCGCTGTGTTCAGAGCTACAACATTGATTGGGGATGGCATTAAATCGTAGTTAACGTATAATGTGATAGGATATACCAATTTCCTGACATAAAAATACGGTTTTTCTAAACCTGAAAATAGGAATAACAAGTTGATTTGGAAATCAGCGTGTAGTGCACTATTTATAGTGTGCTACAACATGTCATTGTATAGTGATTATGTATGTTGAAATCGAAGTGACACTTGAATAAACTTTATTTTGCATTGAATTTCTTTTAGGTATATAATAAGACATTAATGACATTCAGTTATCTACTGTTGTTAAGTGAGAATATAAACTGATTCTAGGATATAATATGATACTAATACCAATACCAATATTCCTTCACCCGACACGCAATTTGACCAGGCTGCTACGTAGTCAAGAAAAAGCGAAACTGAAATAAATTAAATTAAATTTTAAATTATTAAATAACTAAATTATCAATAAATCAAATAAAACTAAATTATTAGTTGTAAAAATAGAAACAGATGAAACTTGAAAAGCTAGTCTGAAATTTTACTCTTATCTAGCTTTGAGAGCAAGGAATTCTTGGGCTAAGGTCTTGAAGACGGAAGTCAGTATTTGTAGGTGCCATAATAATAAGGTGATAGAGTAAGTAGAGTAAGATAGGTTCTTGAGCCTGGAGAAAGGTGAAAGTGCTGGAGAACTGAGCTGGAAATCGGAGCCCATTTCCTTTTCCGAATCCTTCTCTTGGTAACTTTGGGATTTTTGGTGTAGGTCTGGTCCAGCTTATATGTATGTAGAGAGCGGTAGTAATTCCCTTTAGGGAGACGGTCTAAGGGCCGGCCGAGAGGCCAGCCTCCATGCTCGATCATTAGTAGTAGCCGAGGTGGTATGGTGGTAGTAGTACGGCCTACAGCAGCAGCAGCAGCGGAGGAAGACGAAAGTGGACCCTGGACCCATTTCGCTTTCATGACTGAATCTGGACCTCTGGAATTACTTTTACTCTCTCCAATTCGGGTGGAGGGGAGAGAAGATTCTTCTCACCTCAGTAGATAAAGCCTCGGACTCCCTTTTATGTCTCCCTTCTAAAGGGATGACCTATTGAATGACAAACCCCCGCTCCCCTCATTCAATTCCGACTCCAGCCAGGGAAGAGATGAGATGATTCAAGAACCACTTCTCACTCCCGCTCTTGGCCTCAGTCGATACTCAAGATACTCACCAAGGCATTCTACTACCTCACCGCCACCAATTCCCATAATATCCAAGTCCAGCTTAGTCAATGGATTGACAAGTCAGAATTTAGCAGCCTTTCCAAGGTCATTGACCCTTCTGCGCAATCCAAACCTTTCAGAGATCCTCGGAATCTTTGTTAAAAACAACTCTGGAGAATTCTTTGAGTGATGCACCTATTCCTTTTATTTACTTCACCAATTTTCTTAGCTTAGCCGAAAAGGCAATATAAGATAATACCAAGCAAGGCCTAATCTAAGATAACATTTTTAGATTAAGGGGGCTCCAGAGATATTTCCCCAACTGTAATTATGTTTTAAATACGTCCGTTTTTATTTGCCAGAATCGTTTTCCCGCAAACTTTCCCTTTGAGAGTACGGACCTTGTATCGAGTCCCGTGTCTCCGAATTCGTAGTCGGTTTTGACGTTTTGACTCCCACGCCTGTCCCATTTGAGTGTGAGATCCATCCTGAAGCCCAGACAGAGTCCCTTGGCTCCATGAGAAATGGATATAATATGCTTTGGCCGTGAGATTGGAAATAATATGGTCCTTGACAATCCAGCCCGTCTACCTATGTATGTACCTACAGACAATAACTCAGCCGACCAACGGAGCTGGACGTTCTGAGGCTCATAAATTGAGTCCTGGGAAGTCCCACTCTGACACGCTCACCTCTCCCCTCACGTCTTTTCTCCATGTACATAATGTACCATTTCTATGTATTTGACTAAAGAAGGGCCTGACGGACAAAGGGCCAAAGTACGCCGTCTTTCCAGGAATTAATTCCTTTTCACCTTGGTACGGGAAACCATCTGTCACCCACGCTCTCTTCCACCCACAATTACGACCAATAAATAGTAAGCCTCAGCTCGGCCATCCTATGACATAAAGGCTCAATACGTTTCTGCACTGCAGTTTCTTTCACGCCCCTAAGATTGGAAAGCGAGAAAAGGTTCATGAAATCCAATTACGTTCCGAGAATAGGCACCTTTCTCGCACAGGAACTCAAACATGGGCACATTCCAGTCATGAGTACTTCCCGAAGCAGTTACAGCTGCGTAGCTAACAAATACTCTATTTTGTGTAGTTGCGCTTATTTGAAGTTTAAATTACTTCGCATCACTCCATTTTTTACTCTCATTTCAGCTACTCTTTGCACCATTATAGTCTCAAGTTACATTTTATTAAGTGAAGCTTAATTCAAACTATTTGACATCGTTCAAATTTTAACGGATTAGTCCTGCTGTTTTTTGAATTGTTGGTTAGTAATTTTTTGTTTTGAACTACACATACTGAATTATCATAGGAAATGGTTCAAAGTAATATAGGGGCTGCGTTACAGCAATACGAGATTCGAATATATGTGACATTTGTATCGGAAATTTTTGCTCGCAGTTAATACTATTTCAAAAGGTCAATTTGAAAGCAAATAAAGGCGTTTCGCGCATTTTGGGCGACTTGTTTATTTACATGATTAACTGTCACCTCCACGGAAACCCCGCTCCGATTTCATTTACACATATAGAAGTTGATAGCGGAACAAGCAGACTGGGTGACAAACCTAAAATTACTGGTTCTTTTGGATTTGGACTAATTTACTTCTGCTGAACTCACACAGGCCCTCTTCTGTTCCTAACCGACCTTACTCATCAATTTTCCGAAAAAAGGACTAAGCCAGGTGGGTAATTTTTCAAAGAGAAGTTTCTGTAGTGAAATGATGAGGGAAAGTTGACATCTTAGCCCAGTAGTCTAAAGAGTGGTGAAATTTTAAGGGGAAAGGGGAAACAGCATTTTCTTCATTGAGGAAGTCTCTATTTGATCCGACAAACTATCTGCATGTTGGAGAGCCTGGCGTTTAGGAATTGAGCACAAGGGACACGCACGCAGCTGAGCCCGTCTTAGCCGAATAATTGAATTTGCGAGAATCCAAAACTTGAGAAAGCTCTCCGCCTATTTATTCCTTCCCCGATGGTTGTAGATGCAAAATGGAAAGGTATTCCCCAGAGCCAGGCCTGGGCCCCGGGTCCCCGTCATAATTTTAAGGATGATGATGAGAGGCTGGGTTGGAGGACCTCCTGCCTCCAAATTATCATTTTATTAGACGACTTTTCAGGAGTGTGCTGAGGGAGATAGGAGGGAAATGAGGGCATGCCAACCCGCCTACTACGCTCCGCGGAAGATGACAATAACATATTATTATGAGCCCGAGGAGGAGGAGCCTAAGCATTTTTCTTAAGTCCACAACCTATGTAGCCGACCTCCACCTTCTCAATGGACTTACTTTAGTTTTAGTCCCGCACTCATGCCTTTGGACTAGGGATCAGGAAGTTCAACGACCTCGACTTATACCTACGAAATCATGAATCAAATAAGCCCAAAGGCCGTCATCAAAGAACCAACTAGACTAGAACCAACATCAAGAACATAGCTTATTTAAATGTACCTCAAATGGATCTGAACCCATCTTGATCCGCTACAGCGACTACACACCCTTCTGACGAATCACAACATGGCTCCGTTAGAGAACCAAGATGGCGACAGATCGTCTTAAGCTCCACTTAAACAATGTCAGGAGGACCTCACAAAGTTTGGTAGAATTCCAACTGGCAACCCTACCATTACTTTCTCCATTTTGAAAAATGGCCGCGGTAGCGGGTCAAGATGGCGTCAGATCGATTTGAAGTCAATTCAAACCTTGTTCAGGACAGCCCAAGGAAGCGCTATGTAAAATTTGACAGAAATCTAACCGTCAACCACGACCCCATGCATTGGGTTTGTGATTTGTCCTATTCGAAGCTCAAATAAAGGAGAGCCAATCACTGAATATTTCAACTCAGAGCCTTCCTACTGTGTGAATAGGATATGTCAGGCTGCACGAAGGAGTGTTGCAGTGTTGCAAGTTGTAGCTCAACTTATGGAAGACCGAAAGATAAATGTATACAATTCCACAGTTTAGAACATCTCTCTTTATGAATAAGTAGGAGCACTTGTACTGCGTCCTGTATGTATGTATGTATGTATATGTATATGGCGTAATCTGAAGACGAGATGTTGGTTCTCTGTTCTTATCCTCCTGAAGATCAGAACTTAGTAGGTACCTCTAAAAGGAGAAGGCTGATGACCGAGGCCTTTTTGAGAATCAAAAGTAAATTAGGTTGATGATAAGGTAGTTTATCTTCAAAAATAAGTAAAAGGGACCAGTTTTGCATGTTAATGCTCGTATCATGGATGGCCAAACCCGGCACCGGATTCAACCCTTAAGATTTTAGAACTATTTGTTTTGGTTAGGGTGGACCGGTGGACACATGACGCATTTGGTAAATACCTCTTCTTTACCTGGAAAGTTTTAGAATATAATTTATAGTTGTTCACATTTTTTTAGTGTTAGAATTTGTTCGCATATCATATACGGTTGGGCTAGACTCCATTGATATTAAAATAAATGGGATCTGCAAATGCGCAAGGCATACAATTGATTTAGCCGGGATTAATTACTATTATCCAAAGTAATCGTACTCCTGAAATTTAATTATCTTTATTCTTTGTACTTAATTGCTAAGTAAAACTATTAACATTGGGGAAATTAGTGCGTAAAGAATTTGAAAGGTTTCTTTGAACAAAGGCCCCCTTAGGTCATGCTAAAGGCATTGAGTCGATTCCTTTTGGTTCCTAGGGCGCCATCCTGGAATACTGTAAGGTTCGGCCAGAGCCTGTACTGCGAAACTATACATATATCAGCATATGCAAAATATGGGCGGCATATTGCTAGGCTTGGATTCATTTTCAGGTAGTACCTACTATACATATGTATGATATCACTCGTTGCTCTTCCGGCTCTAATATTTAGTTTGAATGAACTTGTTTTGTTCTACACCACAACGCACCCTGTTCCGCCGTTTTCGTTGCTTACCAATTTTTGAAATTCGAAATTTATATACCTGCACTTCTAGAGTGACAGACAGACGTACCCTCTCGTCATTCGACAGAATACGAAATGGGAGGTAACAGTGTTGTAGCCGGTTCGTCTGGTGATGTTCCCGCTCCGATTCCGGTACGGGGTTCGGCCTCTTGGAGGGACTTCGAGGTTGGGAAGAGTCATTCACAGAGATTCGAATACTTTTTGAAATCTGGACTCCGAAGTGATGTCACGTTCCTCCTTGGAATCGCCCAGAAAGCAATCAAGGCTCATAAGCTTATTTTGAGTGTGGGCTCCGAAGTTTTCTTCGACCTGTTCCGGGAGTCTGAGAGCACCAATACGATTGAGGTCCCTGATTTTGAACCAGAAGAGTTTACTCCCTTCCTCATTGTTAGTAAGGAATTCAGCTAGTTGGAGAGGTTCGTTATCGCTATGGAAAACTGGCTACAAACTGGTTCATACTTAATTTAGTATTTGTATACGGGGGAAACTTCGAGGAAGGTCGAGGACGCGTTGCCGCTTCTCATCCTCGCTTCAAAGTACAAAGTTCTGGAATTGATGGAATGGTGCCAGGAACTACTGAAAAATGCGGTGGAACTAGATACGACCATTTTAATTTTCCAACAGTCTCGGAAATTCTGCCATAGGAAGCTCGAAGAAATGACATTGAAATTCATTTCCGAGTAGGAACGGGAATATGGGATGGACTGTAAGTTGAAATAATGACTATTGATTGTGAACTTCTACTACTTTAGGAATGCTTACAAAATGATTGAGTCGCCTCAGTTCCTGGAGTTGACATGTGACAACCTTGGTTTTATTTTGGCTCGAGATGAACTGGATGTGGATAGTGAAACTGATCTCTTCGAAGCAGTAATGAAGTTAATCTCAGAATGATTTATCCTACCAACAGCGGGCTCTTGTATTTTCCCTTTTAAATGGTCTATCTACTTGAAATTAGATGGGCTATGGCTGAGTGCAAGCGCCAAAATCAGCCTGAAACTCCGGAGACCTTGCGCTCAGTGTTGGAGAAAGTCATACATCTAATTCGGTTCCCTCAAATGGATCCTTCAGACTTTAGACTCAAGGTTGCCCCAGCACAAGTCTTGACAACTGTGGAACTAGTTTCCGTCCTCCAATACTTTGATGCTAAGCGGGCTGACAGGTAAATGTAAATCCTTTACCTAAAAGGAGACTCACACCACTTAAAGTAGGTAAATAAAGAGCCCCCTATTCCTATATCTTCGACTATCATCGTGAATTCATTATTTACTGCATGCAAACTGTAGAGAGTCAGCTCCTACTGGACTCTTCAATTCGAATCCCCGTGGGCCGCAGATTCCAGAAGCATTCAATGTTGCTCTGAGCAACCTAACAATTAAGCCTTGGGTACTAAAAAGAATGCTTGATCTATCCAACACCACCAAGTTCAACTTTCCTGTGAGTTTAGGTCCACACACACTCAGGTATGTTCTAAATTGTCAATTTTATCGTAAATCGCGTGCTACATAATTTCAGTATCGGCGCTCTAAATAGGAAGCCTTCTATTGTGAACAATTTATTTTGCCAGATTTAGAGCCAATACTCCTTTTTGGATAACAAGTCTTGGAATGAACTGTCAGAGCACCGCGAAGGTGAAATGCAAAGACACCTTTTTAGTAGAAATACTCCTAATAAATTCGAAACGCAGAATCATTGCTGCCAAAAAGGCGAATCGAAGTGCAGCTAAATGTCGAGCCACAGCTGTTCATATCCAATTTGACAGCCCAGTGTATGTCAGAGCTAATGAGTGGCACACTGCAGCGTTCATCATTATATCTGTAAGTCGTCAAAGGACTAAACTAAATAAAGCATAAATACATATGTACAACGTAACGTAAAGCGTCTTTGTCTGCGTATCCCTTTCTCTATTTAGGGCAAATTTTATGGAAAAGCATATTACAAGGGACCTGAAATCGGAAACAGAAACAAGATTTACACACATTTTAAGAGGGATGACGGGACTGAAGGAGAGATTAAGTTCGAGTTCCAAGATGACCTCCATGTTGAAATAAATTACGGTTACACTCCCGAGATTGCTTTCCAGCCACATTTCTGAGGCAATGCTAATGAAAATGAGTTGTATTTAGCCAGTTGCTGACTTGACCGTTAATTTAAAATCTCATGATACCTATTTATTTAGTCCTTTAGTAGTATGGAAATTCGTTTTTTTTTACACGTAGTTTCTTTAATTCTGTGCACAGTCTATCTTCCCAAAGGACACCGTACGCAATGCAGGAGGTAATAAAATCCCAATGAAAATTCGGAAATATTTATAATGTTATAGATAAAGATTAAAGGGAGTCCGAAGCGCTAAAGCTAGCTACTCAGGATCGCGAGATACAGCGCGTTAAAACGCCCTAGCATAATAAATCATATTCAGATTCAGATGGAGAATCCTGGGAAAAAATATATAATGCAGATATTTTTGCACTCAACAATGTTTAAATGGACGCCTTTTTCGGACAGGCTCCCATTGATTCCTTATCGCGTTCGGCGTTGAACTTACATGCATATGACATGAAGGAAGTAGTACATGGATACGGTGGCCGAGGCGCTGTAAATGGACCTTCCGTAATTATAGTCCCTCTTTGGATCCGAGATTTGTAGGCCGTGGCGTCTGAAGGAGTAAACATGGTGTAAGCTTATATATGTTTTTGAAATGTGAGCCTGAGTCGTGAAAGGGGAATTGAATTAGTTTGGTAGTTTGAGGGAAACCATTGTGGGAGAGAAAGGAGAAGGTAAGCGGAGGAGGAAGAAAGGAGGAAACAACAATAAAGGGACTGCGTGCTCGGGCTGGCTGGCTGGCTGGCTGGCTGGCTCCACTCTTCACTGGCATGCCATTAGAATTGGACACCGGGCCCGTTACGTAAGCTCAAGGAGACTGGATCCCTCAACTAGTCCAACAACGTCTACTCACAAAATCTTAACGATTGAAGCACAGGCTTCACAACTAACTATTTATCCCACTCAATCATAGCAAAGCAACCCCTACTCCCCCCAACTAAATAAACCCAGAAAGTAAATTAGACCCCTTTCACTATCCATCATGGCCAAAATAACTATTCACAAGTAGGCTAAAGGCTTAGTTTATACTAGTTTCTGATTGGCCTCCAAATTAATAATGCGCACAAAAAGGGACCTAATCAGAGTCCTTAGGCCAAAACAGCCCTATGCTATTATGCATATGTATTAAATTAAATCCCAGACACTGCTTGCTCCTATTACCTGTGTCTTCATAATGGGGCCCTGAGTTTCAAAACAAATTACATTTAACAATTTGCGGACGATGGGGCTTAATACGCATGAACGAGTATTTCAGAAATAGTAGTAACTTAGTTGCATTTTACGAGCCAATAATTGCTTTAATAAAAAACCTACTTTCAGCAGCTTGATACCAAAAGGTATACATACACTGAAAATAAACATGAATTGTTTCGTTACCATAGCGAAAAACACGCATGATCAAAGGGTTGTTTAATTTACAAGCAGTTATTCTAAGTTTGAAATACTTTTTATAAGTTTCCCACTTTTTAAAAGTTGTTTATGTGGTGGCTCACGTTGCGCATACACTCTGCGTTGTGTAACTTGAGTTTACATAACATTCACGTTCTCTAACTATTATAAAATTACTCCAAGGTTTGGTCTGTCAGAGTGATCCTGATCGCAATTCTCAACCTAGACCCACCAAATTTACCCAGCAAAAAGTTATGCCTAATGCGAAGGTCAAGTTTGAAAATAGGATTTTTAGGGTCAAGGGGTCAGGGCCTTAAGGGCCA
>JAQFZY010002549.1:0-11497 GCA_034696285.1 Hypogastrura burkilli
TGTAAATGTGTGTTAAGAAAATAGGCTCCAGATGGGTGACTAAAAGGTCACATATCTCAGGACCCCTTAGACCTACAGAAATTTAATTAAGTTTGTTTGGAAGATATTGATATGCACTACATGAATTTCAATATGCGGAAGTCGTGATTGTATGGGAAATGGGCTAAATCGACAAATCGATGTAGTTTTTTGAGGATTTAGGGTAGTAATAATGAAAATATAGTTCACTCGAATTGATTTCCATAATCTAGACCGCGTTTACCAATTTTTATCTGTCTTTAATTATTAGTGTATTTTGACCGTTTAGTCACAAAACGTGTTTGAACTTTTAGGGCATCGGGTGAAATGCATACCCGACGGGAGGTAACTTTTCCGTATTTACATACGCTCCTTAACGTTGTCAAGGAAAAGTTACCTGTCCGCTATGGGAAAAATTAAATTAAGTCCAGCTCAGGGAATTAATTTCGAATAAGTTGAGAGAACTTTCTCCATGACTGGTAGTGCCAATAAAGTAAGATCAGTTTTAGTTTTATTCAATGCTGGAATTTTTGGAGAGGACAATGAATATTCACTTTACCCAACTCAGGAGTTAAATAAGTAGAACTCCATCGTAGTAGGTAAATGAAAGAGCAGTAGTTGTGATGGACGACAGCAGAACGCTTACGTAAGCTGCTTCGCCTTTTGATACAAGTTATCGACGACCTTTCCCATGCTTTGAATCAACCCAAGAGCAGCCTCATAAGCCTTGCTCTCTCCCATCGGTTCAAAGATGACGAGAAGCCCTGCCCCTTGATCCAACACGCCGGCCAGTTTCTTGTCCAGGATCATGTGAGCCAGTTTTTTCTCCACAAGTTTTTGGCTCAGTCCGATCGTGTAAGCAATGTGAGAGATCTGTGAACAGTCAATAGTCTAAATTTGAATGAGTGTTCATAAAGATGATGGTTAGGGATTACGATATACGAATGAGAGTTGTTGGTTGAGATACAATGGGATTTAGTGGGATTTAACGGGATCCCATTGTGATGGAATTTAGGTCAAGTGGGATAATAAAAATTGCCACCGAATTAAATCTAATTATAAACTACCCGCTATGATGTGATTTAATCGACAAATTGGGACAAACAGCTTTAAGTTCCATAAAATCACATTCAATCAAAATCCCATTAAATCCAATAGAAACTAATCAAGTCCAATTCTGGTGGGATTTAATCCAAAGTTGAATTTAAAACAACTCCGATACAAATACTTGGGTCTTGCGCTACCTCAACTTTTGAGTACGGCTCAATGATGCGGCAGAGATTTTGCTCCAACATAGTGTCGTAGAGAGTCGCCAGATGAGACCGGATGACCTTGTCCCCTGCCAGCTCATGATGGTACTTATTCTGGGCAGCAGAAAATTCGGCCAAGGATCTCTTTTGAGCCGCCATGGCCACGGCTCGCATCGCATTCAGATCCTCACCCGCTCCATACTTCAAAGCTAACTTTCCGCTCAACAGATGAGTCACTTCGTCTGGGCTGCAGTTACGGAGACATAAAATGCGTTACAAGCACGAACAAGTGTTGGAAAAAATAAAAATCACTTAAAAATGTATGCTTACAGCGAAAGCATGATCTTGGATAGGAGCATGTACTTCAAGGCAGTTAAGGCCCGTGGGCTATCAATGGTGTCCAACCCTTCAAAAGCCTCGATGAAATACGAGTAAGCAGTCTTGAAATCCTTTTCATCAGCTGCGTGCAAAATCCCTAAAACGTTTACAAAAAACAGTGATGTATGAAGTGACACTTTCGGAATAAAATCACACTTCAGTGTGATTTAATGTTATTTCGTCTTATTTCAGTGAATTCATGAGCTTTAATTGTGATTCCATGTGATTTAATATGATCGCATGTGTGATAATATCAATGTTGTTCATCAAACTTAAATAAAATCACAACACGTTCAAATCACATGAAATATCAATCAAGCCCACATGATATATGAAATCACAGGCAACAACTTGAAAAACCAGCAAAATTACCATCAGTAACGCTGTACTTACCTGATTGCATGTCCAGATCCGCCTGCATGTTAGGTGAGCAGTAAATAGAGTTGGCAGTAGCTCTGGCACTCGTGAGAGCCGCTCGAGCCCTTGGAAGATTTCCTAGGACGTGGTAAGTCTTGCTCTCGAGGACCTGGACCTCAACCAGCAAGTTCTTGTCATCAACTTTCTTGAGCTCCTTGAGAAGGACTCCTCCAAGCTTCAGAGCCTCATCATGCTTCTTGATGTCATGATAGACACCCACCAGACGGACCTCAAGAGACTGCTGCAGGAAAGTACGTCTCTCCTCCAGGGCCCAAGCAATGCATTCCTTGCAGACTCGGATTTGGGCCTCCTCCTTAGCCTTCCCCGTGTCGAGGAACATGTCCACAAGCGTACGGACCCACTTTGCTACCTTGGCCTTGCTCACGTTGACGTTACACGGCAACTGAAGCTTTCGCCGCAGTTCCATAATAAGACTCTCGAGCCCCTTTGCATCCCTCTCTTTCTTGTAACGCTCAGCAATCTCAGTCATTTGGTCCTCGTTGATCTCATCCTTGTCATCGTAGGGCGACGTTCCTGTCGTACAAAGATGAGTTAAAGATGAGGTCCGGTTATACAGTGTGTAACTAAAATAATAATTACCTGAGCTCTGACACCCTGACCTCTGAAGCTTGAGCAATCAGCGGCTATGCGCGTAATATGTGCATATAGTACACATATACTACATCGTATAGCATTTAACGTCGAGAAAGTAGTTAATTTTACTAGGCCTTAGCGCAGACATGTGCGGGGCCCACGTTGATGTCGCTATCACGGGTAGAGGTTTGGTCCGCCAACCCCAGTAAAAACTTGGGTTGGAAAGTAAAATTAGAAAAAGCTAAATCGTAGTTCAAATTCAAACCGGGGTGCATAAAGTCTAAGGGCAATAAATACAAAACATTTTCGTCTTCTATGAGTCACTTCGCCCCGAATTTGTTTTGGCGCGTTAAATTGACGTTCGAATCCCATGTGAAGGACAGCACGCAACAACTAACTGTCAAACGTCTTCTGTACGACTACCATTTCGTACTCCGTACTTTCAAAGTGTGTCTTCAAAAAAAAAAGAAAACGCTTTGCTGGCCCTCGGCTCCTCGTAGTATTGGTTAGTTATGTGTGTCAAGTGTCAAGTTAAGCTCTCGGGTCTCGTGGTCAGTCAAAAATGGGTAAGTAATTACAAATAAATTAAGTCTCAAGTTTCGGGATGGGTTTTAAGTGTGTGTAAAATTCGTTCATCCGTTCAGTAGTGTACAAAACTAGTGAACGGGATGTGAACGTACGAAATAGTATGCGATACTACTTTCCAATTCCTATAAATACAACCTGTTGTTCGCTGGGGTATAAATGAATATATTTTTCAAGTTTCTTACAGGAATAGGTACTATAAAGCTTACCAACACTAAATTACTGTTTGACAACTGATGAAAACCTGGAATATCCGGTAAATACCTGGAAAACCCGATTTCTCGGTTTTATCGGTTTTAAACCGAGATGATTCAAATCTATTCGATGCCAGCTGATGCAACGTGACTCGACGAAGGTTTAAAAAAAAATAATCAGCAAAATCGGTTATTGTTTCGCCGATTTATGGCGATTTTTAGTTTATTCTTGGTCCGGTTCAGAGGTCAATATCTCCGCCAAATGTACAGACGAAACTTGTGTTAAATCAAAGACATGTAAGTAATCATATTTTATGAAAGTGAAAGCAAAATTGCGCTAACTGGTATACAAAAAAAGTTACAGTAAAGTTAAATTTGCGAAAATAGTCCCAAAAAATAAGGGGCGATCAATGTGGAATGATGTAAAATAGCATAGACCCAAAATATACAATAATTTGAAATTGACTTATTTATGGGTTATTTACACGTGCTAAGATATCAGATGTGATTAAAATTGAAAAAGTAAAACTTGACCCAGAATAAATTAAAAACCGCCGTAAATCGGCGTAATATAAACCGATTTCGCTTATTCTTTTTTTAAAACCTTCGTCGAGTCGAGGTGCATCAGCTGGTATCAAAGAGATTTGAATTATCGCGATTTAAAACCGATTAAACCGAAAAATCGGGTTTTCCAGGTATTTACCGGATATTCCAGATTTCCATCAGTTTTAAAACAGTAATTTAGTGTTGGTAAGCTTTATAGTACCTATTCCTGACAGAAACTCGAAAAACCGGAGCTTTGCCAAAAATAATCAATTATACCCCAGTGTGGGTTGGTCGTGAGAATGAGTAAGAGAGTGCTTTTGTTACTTTCAGCTCATAACTCACGTGTTATCGTATGCTACGTCCCCAAATCTGAATTCTAAGTAATACGGTTATAAGTACGCGAGCTGTACCACGGGCTACGTTTTGCTTCCGCACATTTCTGCCTTAGCGCCTTAGGGTTACAATTTAAACGAGCGCAAAAAAAAACGATTTCACTAACCACCAATTTCATCACCAGATTAACTACATTTCCGGTTGGAAATTCGAAACGATAATTCTAAAATAATTTTAGCATCGGCGAAGACAGTTTTATTCCGGAGTTAGCCGTTTCAGGTCATTCTGTAAGACTTTTGAGACATACTTATTTTTTCGACATTTTTCGAAAGTTTTTTTTGCCCGTACTTGAAAATTTTCGAGGAATTTCGAAAAAATAGGTGTCGCAAACGTATTAGAATCCAACCTAGATCTCCTCTCCATATAAACCAAAATTCTAACGAATTAATCAAACCACTCACTTTATAATCAGTTTAACAAATTCTTGAAAGATTATAATTATAAAAGGAAATCCGTATTTTTTTGTTCGAGAGTTTACTTTAAATGGTTAGCGTTTAATATTTAGCCGATTATTAGTAATATCTAACAAGTGAGGGCATACATAGGTGATCAGAAAGAATATTTAAAATAAGCAAGTCAGAGAAAAAAGTGAGGGTGCATATTTTCAACTTTTTTTTTCAAAATTATTTTCTAGTTTACTTATTAGTCCTATAGAGAGTAGGTCATGTCGAAAGTTTTGGGTCCCCAAGTTCACCCCCTGGGGTTGGGGGGCTGGCCAAAGTTGTAATTTAGGCCTTCGAGTACCCCGGATTCGTGAGGCCATTTACAAATGAATTTACATGACATTTTTTTGTAAGCTTCCTAAAGATATTATCTAGATTTAGTTTTTGAGAAAATTCGAAAATGTTGCAGTTTTTTTTTTTTTAATTTTGAAGTTTTGAAATCTCCAGCTACTGCATTCCTTATGAAAATCGGTATGCAACCAAGCATCCACACTAGCTACAGCGTGGAAACAATTTTAATTGATGTCGCAATTACTTATAAGTTGAGGTCATATTATCCGGGGTCAAAGGTCACAGGTCACAGGTCATAGGTGCCCTCATTAGTACTTTGCGTAAATACCACCTTGTGGAAACGACAACATGTGTAGGTGATAGTTATTCTATTTCTATGCATAGTAGAAATTGTTTGAAAAATTCAAGTGACCTTGACCTCTCCCAGGTCAAAGGTCACGTGGTTAGACTTAAGTGGTAAAAAAACTCAATTCGCAGACAATACAACGGGCGGTTTGGAGAATTATATTATGCACAAAGTGAGATATTTAATGGATTCAAGTGACCTTGACCGCTCCAAGGTCAAAGGTCACGTGGTTAGAACGAACGAAAATACTCTAAATTTGTAGGAAATGCAACGGGTGTTACTGATAATTATTTTATGCACAATATGAGACCTCTTGAGGGTTGAAGTGATCTTGACCGCTCCTAGGACAAAGGCCTTCTGTTTATAAACCTTGCTGCACTAATTGGTTGCATATTTATTAACCATGCCTGAATCTTAAGTGTACCAAAATAAAAGCTCAAACTCATCATTACATAACAGAATAGAACATTTTGGATGCTGGACCCACTGTCAGACCGACAAGACGACACTATTGGAATATACGAGTTAACCTTGTAACTTGTAGTCAATTAATTGACTATACAGAAAATAATAATAATGCGAATATGCTGACAAATTGGTGTATCATACCTGGTCGTTCAAGAGAGGTCAGCTTTAATACGGACATGATTAGGGTCATAATCCAAGTAGGTCATATAAAGTATATTTCTCAAAGGCAGCTACTGTAGCTAGTGATTCTTACAACGTACCTTTTGTCCTGGGAGCGGTCAAGATTACTTCAACCCTCAAGAGGTTTCATATTGTACATAAAAAAATTACCAGTAAGTAACACCCGTTGCATTTCCTACAAGTTTAGAGTATTTTAGTACGTGAGTCTAACCACGTGACCTTTGACCTAGGTCACTTGAATCCATAAAATATTTCACATTGTGCATAAAATAATTCTCCAAACCACACGTTGTATTGTCTGCTAATTGGGGTTGTTTTACCACTTGAGTCTAACCACATGACCTTTGACCTGGGAGAGGTCAAGGTCACTTAAATTTTTCAAACAATTTCTACTATACATAGAATAATTATCACCTACACATGTTGTCGTTTTCACAAGGTGGTATGTACGCGGAGTACTAATGAGGGCACCTGTGACCTGTGACCTTTGACCCCGGATAATATACTCAACTTATAAATAATTGCGACAACAATTAAAATTGTTTCCACGCTGTAGCAAGTGTGGATGCTTGGTTGCATATCGATTTGCATAAGGAATGCAGTAACTGGAGATTTCAAAACTTCAAAATTAAAAAAAACAAAAACTATGCAACATTTTCAAATTTTCTCAAAAACTAACTTTAGATAATATCTCCAGGAAGCTCCAACAAAAATTTCATGCAGGTCAATTTGTAAATGGCCTCACAAATCCGGGGTACTCGAAGGC
The DNA here is from genome assembly GCA_034696285.1 of Hypogastrura burkilli. Lineage (NCBI taxonomy): Eukaryota > Metazoa > Arthropoda > Collembola > Poduromorpha > Hypogastruridae > Hypogastrura > Hypogastrura burkilli. Next base: position 6,870 of record JAQFZY010002549.1, read on the forward strand.
CTAAATTACAACTTTGACCAGCCCCCCACCCCCAGGGGGTGAACTTGGGGACCCAAAACTTTCGATATGACCTACTCTCTATAGGACTAATAAGTAAACTAGAAAATAATTTCGAAAAAAAAAAGTTGAAAAAATGGACCCTCACTTTTTTCTCTGACTTGCCGATTTGAAATATTCTTACTGAATAATAAATAAATACATAATAATTGCGTGATGCTACAATATGGCAGTCATCGTCGTCATTAGTTTGTAAGCTTTGATATGAAGTATGACATGTCCGCCATGACACATCACACACCATTGAAGAATTATTTATTTGGGAATTCGCCAAAAGTAAGTAGTCCAAAAATTGACTTACCATGGGCATCCGCATGCTTCCCATCAACTGGATGCGGCACAACACTTGCCATTTCAACCAGTTGTTATGAACGGCTTGAAATCCCGATGTAAACTAGGAAACCTTGACCTTCACCTTACACCACTTCCGGGTTTTTTAAGATCCGAGATAGAAGCCCGAGTCCAAGAGAAGAAATCAAATTCTGCCTCTGATCTCAGAATCTCTCTTGTGTAATATCAGCGAGAGAAGGGTTGGCAAAAAGTCTCAATTTCACCAGGCAACATTACTCTGAGCTTATCGATTTTTTTTTCACACAAAATGTATTTCATTATTTTCTCAATTATTTGTACTTTCTGCCTACTCTGACAAATAATAAGTAAGAAAATTGTCTGTTTTGTCCCTTACAATCCACGCCTTGGTCTAAATGATTTATCGGATTGGTGGTAATCATACATACATATATACATAATGTATATGTAAACCAATACCAATACAGCCAGGAATATGCTTTTGTTCCAAAGACTTTGTAATTATTATCCGAATCTTGAATTTTTAAGTTGAATTTGTGTGCATTTTTTTGAAATTTTTTTGAATTATTAGTACTATACCAACTACACCTTGTATTTTTCGAGCCGAATAAAATAGAGCCTGTACCTTCCGAATAAAATATTGCGTCAATTTTAATTTATATGTTCGAAGTTGCGGAAGAAGCATAACTCGGGCAGGCTAAAAAATAGAAAAACTCAGTTTTATTCAGTTTTCTGACTTTTAGCAGGTCCAGAATTAAATTGTTTCCGCTTCCATTCCGCTAAACGTTATATTTTATCCGGTAAAAGCTATACTACTTTATCCGGCTCGAAAATATTACCTCAAACTTTGACTTACCGGACTTAAAACTGTCTCTAATTCGTGTTATATGGGCGCTTATTGCCGGCTGTAGCCAGTACAGCCTTTGGCATCCGCAGGAGGCATTAAGAATGACAATAAAACCCCGCAATTTATAAAAGAGGTCCACAGTTACGAGTTGCTAATCCCGAACTCCATATGACGGGCTCCCACGCATTACTGAACCGCCCCAAGCATCCGAAACTGTTCTTGTTCCAAAGAAAGGAATTAGAAAGTGTTTTATTACAAATTAGATGAAGTGACTGTTCTCTGGCATACGGCATACTCTACCTATGTCGCTGATCCCGAGCACAGCAGACCTCCGTGTTCCAGGCCGGTTCCCCTCCTCGTGTCCATTCAATAGAACCACAAATGTCTTAATCTTGAACTTAGTCCCGGCACTTTCTCCGCTCCTCGGCCCATTTGGGCTCGGGAGGCGTGCGGGCTTATTGGTCCGCCTCCCCACCACCGCCCAATTTAATGAACTCATAAATGTCACGGGGGGCCGAGGACTCAACTTGTATTGTAATCTATGGACTAGGCTCACGCACTCCCACACTCACAAAGAATCAGTCCAAAGGCCTCCGTCTCAATAATAATGGTAAAGAGCTCGGATCCCTCCCGTCCTTCTACATATGTTTTATTTTAAAAAGGAGAAATCCTCTTGTTTTGGTAAAATATAGATTTGAATCAGAGAATTCAAAATCCGATCCAAGCCTATAGATTAGAATAGATTTAGTTAGCTTATGCTTGATTATATTAAACCATATTAGGTTCAAATTGATTTGGTCAAATTATGTTAAGTTAGGGTTGGACTAAGAAAAAGGCTTGTAATTTTTTCTGTGAAAACCTAGTTAAATTTCCGGCATGAAAAATATAAGCTATTGTAACAGAGTGCGTGGTGGCCAATTGGGACGGGAGAGGAAACGGGAATATGAACCTCTGTCTCCCTCAAACATTTAATTTCAGACTTTCTCCACGGGCTTTCTCTTGGCCGGGGCCGGGGAACCAATTTCAAATTATTGCATCCCAAAGCGTGTCATTATAGGGAACAACTCTCACGGAGATCCCATTACTTCTACCTACATTAGGCTCCTTTATGTTTCTCCGCCCTCCCGCCGCCCTGAGAACCACAAAAAATAAAGTACAAGACCGCGGAATGCCTCACTTTTACTGTATATTCCCCTCCATTCTATTTATTCCTGTTTCCTGCAAGGAATACATTCCGTTCCAGTTCTCACTGTTCTTTTTCTGCATCCATAGCTCTAACCCAAACTGATGATTATGATGATGAGATTCAGGAACAATCAATTTAGAAGTAGGTACACAAACTGCAAAATTCTGGCTTTACGTCTACAGTTTAATATAGTGTAACTACAGTACTGCCTATGTTGTAGATTGTTTGGGATAGTGAACAATATGCGTCCGGACTGGTCAGTTTTGGAAGTCAATGTCACTCATTGCATAATTGTATATTTAAATGGATTATTTTATTCTTTGTAAGAGGGTGGCTCTGAAGCAGAATTTTATGGTGATTCCATTAGTGTAATTTATTTTATAATGTAATCATTTCCAAATCGAAATTAAAATATCTGAGAAGCAAGCGTGGTAACAAACGTATTCAATTTGTAAATTTAAATCCTTTCCATCTCACTCAGAAATAAACTGCAGCATTGGAAAGAGCATACAGTTTTACCTTAAAGCCAATCTTAACCAAGAAGTAAGTAAAATAATGGATTTCAATGTGTTATTTTGCATTGATTGAATTTGACTTCTCAGACTCCCCTGGTACGGCTCATAATATACATATATCTAATTCGTTGGCCTTAACGTTAACATAGCCTATTTCCGAAAAGTACGAATCTGAGGTTTGAGGCTAGGTTATGGGCTCTCCTCCTCACATTCCGTCCGGTTCCTTAATGGCTAGGTAAATATTGAATGGAACTCCGGGAACCTTTCTTCTGTCCGTTTTGGGTCTTCTCCTAATAGAGCCCCGTCCTCTGGCCATGACTCATAAATAATATTGATTCCCCCACCAGCCCATCCTCATCGTCCCGGAGTCCCTTCTCTGGAAATGAAAGAAAATCGGAATGTAATGACGCGGTGTGGGGAGGGATGAGGGTGGAAAAATAATAATAATAAATAATGGGCGGAAGGTGGGGGATGAGAAGGACGAAGGCCCCACCAAAAGACTCCGCTGCTGCTGCCTGATCCTTCATGCTAGTATTTGCTCTCATCTCTCAAGAGCCCTTCTGCAAACAGGAACGGGAACGGAGCCTCATGCTCATCTCAATCTCAACACTCAGGCAGAGTCATAGCATAGCCCTCCAATCCAGCCCTAATTGACGGCTCCAGAAAGAGATTATCATTCACACTGAACGGGAAGAGCTCGAGACGTGCTGACATTACGAAAAATTACTAATACACAAGCGTCTCAAAATTGAGCAAATTCACAAACATTAGATTGGCTCCAAGCAATTAATTGCGTTTTCTTACAGTAGCTCAAGTTACCGTAGTCGGCCTAATTCATAACTATGCAAAAGTACTGCATTTTTTAATAGGTGGGTTTTACTTTCAGCACACACTATCTGAAGCTTACAATTTACTGAAAAGCGGAGAGTCGTACATTTCTTTCAAAATGATAGCTTTACACACAATTCGATTAGTGACTTACCGGCACAAAATATTGTCGCTGCCAAAAGTGTGGAAATATAAAATTGCTCGATTTTTACAGTATTAGTTATATGGCTACGGGCTTATAAAATACACCCTTACAGCTCTGCCCGCCTTACTGGCCCTTTCTGCTGTACTAATTATTACAATATGTACATTTTTTTCACAGTTATTAAGTCGGAGACCACGGAGTGAAGACCACAAACGGAGCCTTATGGTATTAAAGTAAATCAAAAAAGGGGAAAGCCTTCATAATGATGACAAGTGAGGATCCCTCTAAATCATCAGCCCCGTCCCCAAGGAAGTACTCGGTCCTGGAAACCATTCAGGTGAGTAGGCCTCGGCGCCCTTAATTCTAAAGCTTCTTACCTGTTGTGTAATATAATAATCAAACCAGACCACACTGCGTATGCTTACTTACTTTGGTGTGCCGTGCATAGGCATACATGTACTGTAATGCATATAGTCGGATAGACATTTATCCCTTATTGTACCAAGTCTGAGAATGTCCTCACTGCATCTCATTGAAAAATACTAAATCAGAGACAGCGGAACGAATAAACAGCCGCCGCCAGTCACGCCCACGTGAAAAATACTTACAGCTACAGATACTAATATTTTGCCAAGCGGAGCATTTTCATTATAGCTCAGAGCATTGTAATGAAGTCTCCTATCTGAAGTAAAGAAACTAGATAGAGACCTAATACACGATGAATACGTATCACGATGATTG
>JAQFZY010002550.1:0-11497 GCA_034696285.1 Hypogastrura burkilli
TCTTTATTAATTACTCTTCTTAATTTACTCATTAATTAATTACATGGTCTTTTGACAGAAAAACAGATTTACTGTTTTAGATATGGATAGAAGTGAATCTCTTTTCTGCTTCATCGCAACACAATCTTACTTAAACCCAACAACAATACTATTGAATAGAAAAATGCTACTATTGGGAAGCAACTTTACACGTAAGGCTCTAAATTTACACAAGATGAAGCGTGTATATATTGTCCATTATTACTGTTGAGGTAATAAATCTAGACTACCCGTCTAGAATTCCCTCACTGTGTGATGTTGCAAGCAATCGCGACTTTGAGCCTGACTGAACTTTCCTTTAATTAGAAAGGAGTGAATTTATTCAAAGACTTAACTTATTTAACCTTCCTCTGCTACTCAGTAGAGAACTGAACTTGTATATATCTTATAGACCTTAGGCTAGAGTACACACGTCCAAAATTGGCTGACCCACGCCATCCTCCTCTTTTGTCCGGAGGGATGGCGCTGGAGATCCTAACCAGAATACATGTCTTACATCTAGAGAAGAGAAGGGATACTCTTAGCCTATAGTAACCTATGCAGTTGTAGGGAGGACTCCTCTTGCTTCCCCACTGTAGGAACTCTTCCGTTCCCCACTGTACGAACTCTCCCGTTCCCCACTGTATGAACTCTTCCGTTCCCCACTGTAGGAACTCTTCCGTTTCCCACTGTAGGAACTCTTCCGTTCCCCACTGTAGGAACTCTCCCGTTCCACACTGTAGGAACTCTCCCGTTCCGCACTGTAGGAACTCTCCCATTCCCATTTTTAGAAACTCTTCCGCGTTCCCCACTGTATGAACTGGACCCGAAATATTCGGGTCTTGCTTACTTTCTTATATATTCCTGGGCTTATAGACTAATGAGCAGTTGATCAAGAAACAAACAAGTCATAAACATAATCGTATCTAAATGTTAGTAATGAAAAGCGGTAGTAAATATTTGGCTCTTTAACTTGCAGCATTCCAAACAGAATTCAATTTTCCACAACTTATTTGGATACTAAACTGATGAAACCGATTTAGCGTTTTAGATATGAGGAGTGGAAACTAGTCGAACACCATCCTCACTATAACCTGGCGTTAAAAGGACAGCTTATAGTCAAGGGAATGGCTAGCTGAAGCAACCTATGCTTCCATGTGATGCTCAACTCAGTAATTCGTACATGCTGGCCACGGCCACACAGTTTTCAAACTTCAGATATGATTTCATGCTTCACTCAGCTTATTATTTGATTGAATATAACCTAATGATAATGGTCATACATGGTAGTGTAATTGGAGTTAGCCCCTCGTATTACTAGTTATGGCTTCATTTGTAAACGTTAGCTCGGTTTCTATCAGTTAATACTGTTTATTGGCTTCCATTTTTATCATTTGCGACCTTTGAATAAGCTTCTGTGTGTTAGGTGTTGTTATAATTTATTTCGAAATAAATAAATAGCTCCTCGTATCATGTATAGGTATAAGGTAAATGGCTAATTCATCATTTAAAAGCTGACTCATGTAGTACATAATAGGCGCTCAATGCGCGGCAGGGGCGTGGCTAGCTTTCAGTTTCGGGAGGGGCCCAAAAAAATTCAATGTGCTTCCGCCGGAGGCGGAGAAATGTTTCCACTTTTACCTCCAAAACCGTTTATTTTCGACGTTTTCTTGCGAAAAAGTGCAAATTTTCGACATATTTATAGTAGATTGGCGCAGCGGGCGAAAATTTCGACATTTTTTATTCGTTTGACCTCAAAAGTAACGGATTTTCGCCATTTTTGGTTGAAAATGTAGAAGTACCTAAATAATAGGTAGCGCACCGCAGGCGAAAATTTTGAACATTTTAAAGGGAAAATTACTATTTTGGCGAACATTTCGGGGGGGGGGGCCGGGCCCCGTGGGCCCATTCCTGGCCACGCCCATGATGCGCGGTGTGGTTCTTCAAATGCGCTATAACTTTCCATTTACAGAAAAACAAATAAAACAAACAGGAGCATTTAATGTGGTCCTGCATACTTTCTACTTCCACTTCTTGCTGTGTATATTTTTCTGCATCATCGTAGGCGTTCAGAAGTTCTTAACCAAAGTAGACCTAATGAAAGAAGCGTACAGTAGATCATTGATCCACCCGCGCCTAGCCGATTTCGATCCTGTGAATAATAGTATGGTATTCCTCTTAGGCTTGAAGTCGGAATCAGATAATCAATAGGATTTACTTAAGCACTCAAGTAAATCGCTGATAATCACGAATTTACAAATTACCTACGTCAAAGTAACATGCGAGATATAACATTTACTGTGCCGATAAAGTAGTACTCGGAACCTGGCTCATCCTAGTGTAAAAGTAATACGTCCTACTGTCGCCCTCAACAGGTTCTTTCATTCGACTTATTTAAAACAGTGCAAAGTCTAAAATTAGCTACATCTTAGTTTGACTTAAAAACGTGTAATAATAAACAGTATAAACTGATAGAAACCCTATTAAAGAAACCGATATCCTAAAACATAATGTATGTGATGTTTACATGACTCGAACAGAGAACCCGATATTAAATGTTTCAAATAATGCACCTGTAGGTAATGCTTAAATACATTAGAACAGCAGTATTGAGATATTGCTGTGTTGATTTTTTTTAAACATACACCTGCATGCAATACTTCAGTAAGTAGAACAGTCAATCAGATATTCTTCTTTATAAGCCATGTCCACCTAAAAGTACTGCTTTAAGCCATTAGAGTAGAGAAACCGATGTTGATTTTTTTTAAACCAAAACCAATACACCTGTATGCAATACTTCAATTAATAGAACAGTTAATGAGATATTCAACTTTATAAGCCTTATACACCTATAAGAACTGCTTAAGCCATTCGAGCAGAGAAACCGATTTTGAGTTTTTAAAACCATACACCTGTATGCAATACTTGAATGAGCAGAACAGCTAATGAGATATTCAATTTGATAAGCGCCATACACCTGTATGTACTGCTTGATACATTCGAGTAGAGAAACCGTTGATTTAAAAAAACCATAAACCAGTATGCAATATTTAAGTTAGTAGAATAGTTTTGAGATATTTTATTTGATAAACCATACGCCTGTATGTACTGCTTAATACACTCCAGCAGAAAAACCGATGTTGAATTTTTAATGCAATCCTGTATGCAATACTTCAGTAAGTGGAACAGTCAACTGAGATTTTCAACTTATAAGCCATCTACAGCTAAAAGTACTGCTTAAGCCATTCGAACAGTTAAACCGATGTTGATATTTTAAAACCATTTAACTGTATGCAATACTTAAGACTTAGTACAGACTACTTAGTACACACACACAATGCTGAAGCATAGATTGCTTCAGGTAGCCATTCCGCTGACTATAAGCTGTCCTTTTAACGCCAGGTTACAGCGAGGATGGTGTTCGACTAGTTTCCACACATATCTAAAACGCTAAATCGGTTTGATCAGTTCCACACGTCTAAGTATTTCAGATCAGAACAATAGAACATAGTTCAAATATCAAAAACCGCTACCCGAAGGGAAAGTTGTTTAAGTGAAACAAAGACTTCTTGAATACGCTTCCAGCGTTGCTGCTATAACAACACAACTTGACGCTTAAAATGACGGTGTAGCCGTTAATGTTAGCATCGAAATAAGTTTTGGAAAATTGAATTCTGTTTCGTATGCTGCAATTTAAAGAGCCGAATGTTTACTTCTGCTTTTCATTACTAGCCTTTTCATACGATTATGTTTCTGACTTGTTTTTGTTTCTTTATCACCCGCTGATTTCTTTATATGCCAATACACGAGGAGCAGTTGATATTTTTTTTTGCAAAAAGCCCAGGGAAGGATTATGTATGAAGCACATACTTTGGTCTATGATAGTAACTTTTTGATTTCTAAACGTGTGTGGTACATCCTTCATTACACATCTCACAGACAGAGGAGCTTCTCCTGACACGCTTGCAAATATGTGTTTTGCACCATATGTATTAATAATTTCTTAAAAGGTAGCAAAAAACCCTATAAAAATCATGTCATGTGAAGCCTGCTTCTCTTAAGCTGCGAAATCCACAGCATTTACTTTGCGGAGTGTTCTTCTTATAGCGACATTTCATATAGAATTTTGATGCGAGATCAGTCGCTCTATCAGCAGGGGGACAGACAGACGGACAGACAGACAGACGGACAAACAGACAGAGGGACAGACAAACCAAATCTATATACCGTATTTCCTGCGTTAATACAGTAATAAAAGAAGGTCAATAACCGGAACCGGTATAAGATCGAAAAAGGAAACGTCGCATGGTCATAATAATGTCGAAAATCTTAAATGTCGAACGGGTAAAATGTCGAACCCATAAAATGTCGAAAGGATATAGAACGTCCAAAAATAAAAGGTCGAAAAGTATAAAGGTCGATCCATTTAGATGTCGAACAAGTAAAATGTCGAACAATTAAAACGCCGACGGCTTAAAATGTCGAACTACTGTATTACACGAGGGCGAGGCTGTGAAACTCCTCAAGAAAAAGTAAGTGCTACATTGACTCCTGCTAAACTATAATTACACTGTTGGGTGCAAAGCTCAACCAATTTGCACTTACATAATAATATATATACGTTTTGTCGTGGATACAAACGCACGTTTAATTAATATTTTTCCGAATAAAGTAAACTATATGAAGGTTTATGTGACTATTAGAGACTGTATACTATTAAAAATAGAATCCTGAGTTCTGACAATAGTTTAAGTATTGTAGTTTACTCAAACTCCGTCCGTGTCAGGCCTGCTGTTAGATTGTTTTAAGATTATGGTTAAGAAGGTTATGCTAAGCGTGATCTTTAAAAGCACTTTTTCCGGCGTTAATCTTCCTGTATTGTTAAAATAAAATAAATACATTCTTGACTGGTGTCATACGTAAAAAATGGCGTAGGTAAGTACCTATTTTTAAATGGCGAAACTACGTCGTACCTACGTGGTTATATTTAACTTTATCGGCACGTGCTCTCTTTAAGACGCTTTACTAACCGAAAATAAAAACTCTTTTTTCCGTTCAATCGAAGAACAGAGACTGTTTAATCACGTTAATGAATATGCGTTTATGGTGAATCTGGAAAGTTCTCCCTGCTGTATTTGGAAATGTTGCGTGTTTGCTTACATTCCTTGGAAACGTCAATGAGGTCTAAGGTCTAATGAATTCATGTAAGTGTTCTCATGCTAAACGCAATAAAACGTATGTATCCATATATGTATATACGTCTCCCGAGTCGCTAATGGAATTTTCACCAACAAAGCATTCATTTTGTCAATTTCATGGCAGTATTTTACGTTGATTGCGCTGGTATGAGACTTCCTGGAACTCTAGTCTCAGTTTCTTCCTAGATCGTGAAGGGAGCAGAGCTCACGGAACCAGGATGAGTGATCAAGTCCCTGTCACATCGTCCCGCAAAGTAAACTCAGCGTACTTTGCAGCTGGGGCTGGAATTATACGAATCATTATTGTTGTAAGTCCTCCAGCTTTACGAATTACGAGTAGACTTATCAGAACGGCCGAGTCCTTAAAGCGTGATTACTTAATTTAGTACCATAGTTCTAATAATAATAATTGTTTGTTTCTAGGGATTGGGAATTATAGCAATTACTCTTGGTGCAATTGGTTCAACAAATGATCTGGACAGCAACAATGGTGGGGACGTTCAATCGAGCTACTATGGGTACGGCCTGGGATATTATGTGGAGCCCTTGTTCATTTTGTACATGGCGTTCCTGGTAATAACTTGGCTCCTCACAATTGGCCTTCTGATACTTTCCTTTCTGTCATCCGGAGGAAAAGGGAAAGGAAGAACTGCGGTATGCTATTTTCAATTTCATCCTGCGATTCTGAATTCTAAAATAGATATAAAGTGTAATTCCTTACTTGTCGATCTTATAATTATAACCACTTAAGCTTATAGAGACGGGAACTAATGTTTTAGCTTAGCGTTATTATTATGTCGGCGTCTCATACCCGGTTAGACATTTAGTTTGAACTTATGGTTAAGCCCAATGAACTAATTCTAACTTTTTGCGTCCGCTGAGTTAACCCTAACGAGGCCCTTTAGGTTGATGTGTAATCCAAATAGTACTAAATTGATTTCAAATTTCCTGTATACCCTTTACCCTTTTGCTCAGCATACTACATAGATAGATATAGATAAGTATGTATCTTATGTACAAATTGTTTTAAATTTGGAGTAACGCAGGCTCGGGTGCTGTACCTCATTACGGCCATTATTCTTCTAATTGGTTGCGTATGCTGTGGTATCGGGCTATACAACTTCTGGGAAGGATGCTGTCACGTATATCCACCCGGACGCGGGGAACACTTCTATCGACCCCAATACGAAGCCTTTTTGGGCTACACCAATTGGTGTCGCTGTACCATTGGTCAATCCGGTGGTGCAGGAAGGCCAACATACGTAGACATTTTCCAGGTCAGAAAGCTTTAAGGCCCATGACTCACAAGTTATAGTTCATTTACTCTGATGCTTAATTAGTAATTCGGACCTAATAAAATATTTGCATTTCCCAGTGGTCACCGGAACTGCTTTCGAGAGATATCGTTTCTGCATGGCCACACCATTTTACTGTCCACGTCATTTCTCATGTAAGTTGTGGGAATTCTAAACATTTTCATTAAAATGGAAAAGCAACAATACGTTGTAGTGGCCGCAGGGGCGATTCTGTGTGATATTGGCTAATGAAAAGTAAAACAATCCATGGCTAACCCATATAACATTATTACAAATGCTCGCCAGAAAGTTAATTCTGTAATAAATATTTAACTGTGCCAATGCCAACTTTGTCCAATCTTTCAGACAAATGTTTCCAATTCAAAGTCATCCGGACACCATATATTATATTTTATACACTCAACATTGAAGGCAAAGCCGCCGCTAATCGCATTTTATTACAAGTTCCGCCCTTTCATTTCCAGGTATTGAGTGTGGTGAACGCTATTCTATGCTTCGTTGCTACATGCCTGGCTTGAAGGGCTCCTTGAATACGTCTTTCACGAGTTGACAAGGGCAAATACCCTCCTGGATATCCATACATCAGTAACTCCCTGGGTTTTCAGATGTTTTGTGTATCCAGAAAATGATAAAATGAGTTTCCTTAATGTTATTAGAGGCACATCAATTTTGTTCACATCGCTGCTGTGCGAATACTCTTTGACCCCTCACATTGTTTAGCCATACCTACATATATACATACATAAAGTATAATGTTAATCTTTTGAAGTTTACAATATGGTTTAAATTAGGATTTTGTATTTGTCATTGTGTTAATTTTCTATCTTTCAACTTGTTTCTTATTTTCTTTGTAGTATTTACAGATATACGTTACATCTTAAATTACAGTTGTATGAAAAATATTTTGACTTGAAGATTTAATCCAATGATATGCGTAACCTATTAACAGTAGGTACTACCTACTTTTAGTAGTAGCTAATAAATACAACCTGCATCTCACAATTTTTCGGCATAGATTGTTGATTCATGAATAATTAGGTCTAATCTTAACATAGGAAGTAAGACGTATTACGCACATTACATCCCCATTCTGTTGCAGTACGTAGAATACCGAATTCAAAGCAATTGGAGGATCTGGAATATTTCGTTTCGGGAGGGGGAATTAGAACACTAAGGTTTCGGGGACTACTAAAATATGATATTATTAAAATTGAATAGCCGGCAAAATACATTTTAAGATCCATTCCATCAGTCGCCGCACAAAACATGTTGATCAGCTACAAGCCTTCTTCGTTGAGTTGTAGATTGGAGAGAAGCCTTTCATTGCCTTTTAAGAGCAGGAAAACCTTGACGTAGAGAGACATTAAAAGCAAATTGGGATGCCGCAGATAGCTGTCACTTCACTTTCACCCTACCCGAATGCATGGGTTTTTACTTTTTTACATCAAGATTAGTTTTGTTTAGCAATATCGTGGAATTAACCCTGCCGTATAGGGTCAGTCCTGCATTTCATTTGGTGTAATAATGTAAGCTGTCACGTCAACCTCAACTCTACTAAACCGATACAACAAGATTTGTATAACAAAATACCGAGAGTTGGTTTAACCCTTACGTAGGTGGACGTGGCGGATGTAATGTAACGCAGGATCAGGGCCCAAGGCCCTATAGGTCTCCGTTATTCTCTTCGGGTCTCCAGTCTCCACGAAGTGAAGCAAGCGTTCATTCTACGCTGCAATTCCATAGCAGTAGCCCTTTCTTACTATATTACTATCTATCTGCCTTACACTGAGTTGAAGTTATTGTCCTTGTGAGCATGAATGAACCAAGGAAATTAGCATTGAAGGATCTACCAAAAACGATGTAAGTTTTGTAATAAGCGTTAGTACAGCATCTAGTGAGTGGAAGACAAGATATTTTAACGAGTACTACGGGTAGTCATAGAACAAAATGAATAATTGTAACGTTAGCTTACAAGTTTCAGAGGTCAACTCGTGAATGGTGCTTTCATTTAATCTCTCCTACACAGAAAAAATTCTCCAGCCTGTCATCCTATTTTCACGGGTAGTGCACCAATAACTTCGGCGGCTTGGGGTAATTCAGGTGCAGTTGAAAACAGGGAAAGACTACCATTTGATCAGCAAAACGAGATTGGCATCGACAACCCCGTTCCAAATAGTAACATCTGGAACAACGAATATGAAGACTACAGTCAAGTGAAATGGCAGCATGAGCATTATGGGACCCAAGAGTACAAGCTTGAGAAAGACAAGTCAGACAGACAAATAAATCTCATGCTGTCCAAACCTATTTTAATCCAAAAATCAACCGATCAGATAGTCCATAATGCAAGGGAAGTAGTTGATTCTGCTGTTGTGGAGAGTCAGTTCTGGGTGTCAGCATTAGAAAATCTACAGTTGAAACCAGAGAACCAAGCTTATTTTAGCAGTGGATTTAATGTAATGCAGAAGTCAATAACGGCACAAGCGGCTATTATTGCTTCTAGACATGAATTGGTTGAGACAACTGGTCAGCGGAATCGAGTCTGGTCCATGGGGTTGGAAGACGGCAGGATTTTGGATCAACTTCCTCATAATTTCAAGACGGACCTTTCCGTTCAACTGGGCTTGTATTCTCCTGAAATTCAGATCATTGACACAACGGACCAGGAGACCCAGACGCCGCAGTCCAACAAAACAGAAGAGGCTCAAGTTCAAACGAATTTCGTACAGTTTGGGAGGCGGAGTCTATCTTTCCAGGATGTTCCGCTCTTGAGGAAGGACTGTTGCGGCCTAGCCGAGTTCTGTTACCACAAAATAGGTAGTACTCCAGTAAAAGGGAAACTCCCAATTCAAATCACACCTTTGAAGGTCCCCATATACCCAATTGCAGCACCATCCATTGAATGCATTGAAGAAGATTTGCTACCTAAGGAACTCCAAATTTCAGAGATAGTCCTAATGCACCGATACAAAACTCAGTTCCCAATTCCAAGTAATCCACCCTCTACACTTGTATTTCCCGTCCACACCCAACCCGGACCTGTGAAGGGGAAGGCTCGTTCCCGCTACATCCAAATTCGTTCGAACGAACAAGTACCCGTACCAACCATCAATTCCACCCTTCAGGATGAAGTTAATCTTTCAAGGAGTATACCTATTGTGCCCACGACTGGAGCCTTGCCTAATATGAACCGCGAAGTCGAAGCTGTATCATCTACCAATTCCACTTTTGGAAGCCAGAGGTCCAATGACAGTTCGGGTGGAAGTTCTGGCTATGCAGCAGATGATGAACGATCTCTGAACAGCTCACAAGGGACTTCAGAAACCGAGATTGGCACTCCTTAGGAGAAAGCGGATTGAGTTTAATGACCCAGAAGTTGTAAGGGATGTCCAAGGTGGAGGGAACGACCACAAGAAACAGTTACCTTATCCTCACTTGCGGGTTTAGTGTTTATAGCTCATCGGAATTAATACAATCAAGAAATGAGTAGTAAACAAAATAGACTAAATTAATTGTTACATAACCCATCAGTCTCCAGCCAATATTTTAAACGGCTAAGTCTTTATCTTCTCGTATCCCGGTGGTCTTGGCCAAGTCAAAAGGCCCATATTGAACTTGCGAAAAATTCGTTCTAAAAGTGCAATATGCTATTATTAGTTCACATGAAAATTAATTATAGAACCTAACTCAAAATCTAAGAAAAATGATAATCCATTGCTCTCAACTTACTGCCAACTTTCCCGCTAAAATGTGTTTTACCGATAACCAGCGCAGCAGCTGGGTATATGTTTCCCGGATTCGATACATGCGTGTGTCTCGCAATATGTTTTGGAATGTCGTAGTAGAAGAATTCACCTGGAACAGCTGAAAGTTTAGATCAGGATTACTTAAGCATTAATTACTGATGGTTATGTGAAATTCTTAGGGGGACCTGTTGGCCTTTCAATGCATTGAACGATTGAATCATCCGCATTCTTATCATTTCCTGTACTCGAACGATCGCGCATTCGGTAGGTCGGCAAGCCATCGCATTCAGCTGAACACTCCTGAGCTAACACTTCATTGGTAGCCAAGGAAGCACATTCCTTACACTTCTCTGTTAAGACGGTCCCATTGGTTGGAGCGGCGTACTTGCAACCTACCACACATTTAAATTTCGCATGGATTCGGAAATACAAATTTGGACTATTTCGAGTATAAAGTACAATAGAGTACACATAACATACCATACCAGTATGTAGCTTGGTAGCATTTACGCTGATCAAATAGCCTTTCAACTGGATAACAGAACGTCGGTATGCCTTGACATTTTTTGCTGCATTCCGATGCCGTTAATAAATCATGAACCATTGCACATTCAACACAATCCTTCGAGCAAATTTGCTTGTCCCCAAGAACCATGAAATGCACGTCTAAAAAACACAAGAAATTGTCAACCGAGAGAAGTTGCTCTCGAACCAGGACCGAATAACGCATTTAACCTTTTCAACCTCATTTCATTTAAATCTATTGTATGTTGACACCCTGTGCCCGCATATACGCGGAGAAAGGGAAGTCCGTGGCTGTCCTGAGTGAAAAAATATAAAACGCAGTCTCTACCCGGGACGAAATTCTTGTGAAATTCCCTATGTTACGTGCAGACAGCAATGGAAGGATATGGATGCCAATATACCATTTACTGACCGCCATGAACAAATTATTCCGCATATTTGCTACAACAAATTAAATTTACGCTCCAAGTTCATTTGTTAAGTACATAATAGCACATTAAAAGTGGTAAATATATATTTATTTTTAAAATGTTCACTTTCAGATAAAAAATGTAGGTATACTGCTCTTCGAACGTTAAGTTTTCTAAACTTATAATTCGGGAATACATATTTTTCGGTCATTATATTTTTAGAAACATAAACATCAGCTTCTAGTAATTCAGTACAACTTCATCTCGGTAGGTAATACTACTAG
>JAQFZY010002551.1:0-11493 GCA_034696285.1 Hypogastrura burkilli
CATTAATCTTCCAATTCTCATACAGGAACTTTAGTCGGCGTCGATCCACCTAATCCCAGAATGGAACTAATGCTGATCCGCCTACTCTTCTTCCTGGCAATCCCTTCCTGCAACGGCGTCCCCGTCGTTTCCGTCAAAAGGAACGCAAAGAGAGATCCACCCACGCTAATAATTGCAAATATGAAGATTGGGGTTGAGGGCTCCACTGTAGGCACAACGAATGAGGAGGAATCAGAATACTAAAAGGATTGGAATTAGTCGTCCAGATTTCGAATCTTACGTGTCCCAAGATAAGCCAATTGAGGGGCGAGAACGCCGCCGAAGGAGGCCGCGATTCCACATATCCCCACACCCATCGTCCTAATCGACGTAGGGAAGGACTCTCCGCTCAGGCACCGCGTGGCCGAACGTGCCACGGCCGTCCCAAACTTTCCCAGGAGACAAAGGCCCAGGACGGCTAAGGGATAGGAGCCCATGTCAACTGTCAGCTGAAGGATTGCAAGGAGGACGAGGAAGAAGGCTCCAACTGACGTCGAAAAGACAACAGAGACGCGCCGGCCAAATCTAAATTTAATTGTCGATTTGAAAAATATCAGTCAAACCGTATATGCCAATAAAGGTAAGTAATACAGCCTGACTGCATCTACCTGTTCAATATCAGGAGTGCAGCCGGAAACCCGATCTGGAATTAGAATTAAAGATTCTAAATTATTTTATCTAAAACATTTTAAACTTAAATTAAAAGGAAATGTTGAAGTCCTTACTGAATCTGTTAAGCCCAAGTACACAACGTTCCAATATCTGTCCCCTAGATTTCAATGGAATGCTCACCAAGTTAGTTGATAAATTAATGCTACTGTAGGTTGGGTTTAATTTTCCCGACACCATATTACGTTATGTCATTGGTCTCACCTGGAACGTTCTTGATGTTGTAGGTGAGGCCAAAGTATGTGACTGACCAGGAGAACCAAATGGCCATAAGACAAATGGACGTTCGGCGGAGATCCTTCGTTTTGAAGAAGTCAAAGTACGAGAACCGTTTTTCAGGAACCGACTTCTCGACCTGCTTCCCACATTCCTTTTCAGCAATTGCCTTTACGGCCGAAAAGTGAATCGGATCCCGACCATTGACCCTCGCCATGTACTTGAGTACTTTGTACGTCTCATCAATTTTGTTCTGACGAATGAGCCAGCGGGGACTCTCTGGGATAAACCTATTCAAATTAAATGTAGAGTACTATATCACATCATAACATAGGAGTCTGGATTTGTTTCAGATGTAAAACTGTAGGGCTTACGGGAAGACTGCAATTAAGAGAATATAAGGGGACGTCGTGACCCATAGAAGGGATCTCCATGGTCGGATGACATATGCTAACAGGCCCAGAACCATTGTCGCCTCCCCGTAAGGACCAACAGAACCTGCAGTGACAAGTAGGCGCATTTTATGTAAACTTGATGCTTGTTTTCAACAATTATGTGGCTGTGTCAATTTTAGTCGGGCTCAATTACGCAGAAATCCAGAACGTTACCTACTTCTGACACGGTCAATAACTTTAAATAGTTTTTATACCAGAAGGTTTATATTGAACTTACCGCAAAGGGCTCTATAATCTTGAGGCATGAACTCCATGGTATAAATGGCACTGATTCCCATTTGACCTATGAATAGTAAAATTAGTATTTATTCAGAACTAAGTGAGCGGTGAACACATAAGTCTTTCCTTACCAGCAAATCCAATCCCACAGAGTAATCTCGCAAAAGCGTAGACGTATGGATTCGGCGCTGCGGCCGACACGGCAGAGCCCAATGCGAATATAGCTGATACTCCCAAAAATACGTATTTCCTCCCATACCTTAAAGTGAATTTTGATCCAGCTGATATTAGTACACGAAGTAAAATTATTATCAAATTTTTGAATATCATGTCCTTGTACAGTCATTCGTACCAGTCCGCAAGTTGTGAGGCGTATATATTGCCAAATAACATTCCGAGCATTTGGATGCTCGTAATAAAATCTGAGACCCAGGCAGTGCTGCACACGAGCGTCCACTAGAAAAATGTAGTCAAGCTAATAAGTTTAATGTTGATAGTTTTAGTAAATATATATATGGATTGGGGCTCACTTCTCCAACGACCGTAGTGGAATCTGCGGATATTGTCCCCGTGCAGTCACATATATTTTCGGTCGAATTCAGGGTTCTGTTGTCACACTGCCAGGAGTCTGGCGGGATTCCTGGTAATTCGGGAATAATTTTCAAAAATTAATGGACTTCCATTGTTCATAATGTCAGATCGGTAAAGAATCATACAAACTTCGGCATAGGCACAATGTAAATCAAGCTGATCTTACCTACAAATACAGGTGCGAATGATATCCATGAAGCTGGGATTTCGAAAACGAGTAGCAATACTAGAATAAGGAACTGAAACCTCCCGAATCCACCTAATACGCAGATCACAAATAGTTTAATTAAATTTAAATAAAAATTCTTTAGAATAGTAAGCAAATATTACAAATTACCCAATCTTTCAAATATTTCTTCAAAATTTTGTGGTGCTACTTTTGAGACTTCAAAGGATTTAGCCATTTTGTATACAAAAAATACGAAAATTATCACAAACAATGATTACGTAAACAAGGAAAGTTAGATTGATGATCGGGTTTTTTCAGCTCAAAGGCCATATATAAAGTGAGCCTTTCTGATCCATGCTTGACGGAGGTAGCTAAGAATTACTTTCCGAACTGTTCACCCGAAATCACAAGACGGAATAGTTTTGCAATTTTTATTCAAATCACGTTCTACTGATTGACATTAATATATTTAGGATCCTAAGCCGAAAAGATCTTAAACGTATTGATGAAATCGGTAGGAAACGAGAAAAGATCTTGGATATTACTTCCAAAAATGCAGAACCGTGGAATAATTATGATTAGAGTCACAACTTTCCATTTACCCGTAAGATTCAATTGCGTCGTCGAAACGTGGAGTGTCTAATGTAAGGAACTTACATAAAATCCAGCATTGTATACGTATACCCCTAACCTTAAGCCTTAGGTTCTAATTAATAGGATTAAAACTAATGAAATTCAATAGTCACAGGGTTTGAGATAACGTGGCTTTATGGGCTTTCGTCAGCATCAACTTCCTTCAATATGCAGGCACGCGGTTGGAAAGAAGAGGCCTGTCATACCATACAGTAATCATAAGTAGGAAAATAATTGCCCTGAAGTCTCATAATAAATAGTTAAGAGCTTGTGACATTCTGCAACATAGAAGCGATGACGATCTGTGTAAATGCTCCTAAAGGACACTGAAGTCGACTTTACTAATCAATACCATTAATCAATTCCCATGTAATATGTTACTGCTGCGAGGTAGTAAAATATCTATTTGGCCCTTTCAATTAATCCGACTCCTGTTGTTGTCACTCGCTTATGTGGCTGCATAAACCATCTTGATCCTGTATGTTGATTCACCTATTTTTATTTTTATTACTGCCGATTATGTAGACCTGAAATACTTTTGAATGCTCCTGACGTATTTATTTCATCAAATGTTAACGTATTAATTTAAGTAAATAATTTAATTTGAACATGAATTAATGACATATGAATATATTACCTACGAGGAAGCTCAGAAAGCGGAAAACGTAGAGGGGATAGCGTACTTTGAAACTATAAATGCATATCCTATCATGGAAGCATTTGGAAGTTGAAATTGATTGAATAGCAGAAAAGAATTACTATAAAGTTTAAAATACGATTACACTCAATTATTGTCAACTTTATAACATTGCATACGTCTCATGGTTGTTAACTTACCGGTCGGTAATTCTGAAAATGTTTACGCTACTGCTTGTCTGAAAGCTTCTGGAATCTGTTTTTGTTTTTTTACATTGCAAATATCCACACTGACACACTTCTTTGTGCAAAGGAGTATTACAATATTCAGGTTCAGAGATAACGTTGGAAGGCTTGTAAGGTTAGTTTGAGTAGTTAAGCCCTTATTGCGACTTTAAAGAAAAGGCTACTTATTTTTCTTTTTTTCCAAAAATAAGTGAAAGCGAACAGGCTGGACTAATGAAGCGAGTTTATAGTCTTGTAGGTTGGTCATTTTTCAACAAATAAGCTTGAACTAAGTACGTCATAAACCTAGAATATCTTGGCATCATTTTCATGCTCTTGATTATTTGGAGCATTTTGTTACTATTTGGTAGTATTTCTAGCTTGATTTGTAGAGACCTGAGTAATGAATAGGCATCATATTCAAAAGTTACTAAGCTCTGAGGTACCAGTAATGCTGAGCTTAAATTCTGACAATGATCAAAAGTGACAGAATCAGGGTCAACGTCGCTGAGAGGCCAATGTTCTTGCTTGCGTTAGCCTTCGCATTTGGTGCTTGATATGGCTTCAGTACTGTTTCAATATTTGGGAAGTTTGAATACAATACTTCGTCTGTGCTCGTGTAAATTGACCCATCTAAATTATTTTTAAAAATCGAGTTAGATTCTGAGTTAATTGCAAAGAATCTAAGGTATGAAAGTATGTACTAAATAGCATTATCTCATTTTAGCACAATACCTCGAGCTTTTATCTCTTGTGCGTCATCAAATAGCCTTGAAGCCGACAGCGTTTCCAATACAAATACAAACTCATTATTAATAACGAATGGAACATTGAAGTAACTCGCATCTTTTGGTGTAAAACGACCCTCCTATTGAAATAAGTTAGTTGATGGGTTAATTATGCTTCATAATCTGCAAACTGTTCTTAAATAAGTACTTGACAGAATAGTTGTATTTTTCAAAGCAGAACATACTTTGACCAGCCTTGACAGACGATTGACTTCCACTAGCCGGTCCCTACAGCTCTCTTCCCAAGTGCTTTTTTGGATAGCCTTTTTATTTTCGGCGCTAACACTTTGTCCCTCTATGATTTCGTCCCAAGCAATCAAGGACCTTGACGAACCTACAGACTAGTAAATCATGAATACTGCAATTAGGTCCAGCTTCACTATTTTTCGTGCATTTATGTAGGTAAGGTACATATAGGAGTCCATATAAAAATCATACGCCTGTTTGACCCAGGCTTGAGAACTGGTAAACGATCACACGGAAGTCCTTGGCAGTAATTTTGGGCTTGCATTCATAAGTGTAGTTGGCACCCTGTCGGAAATCAACCTCAGCTTAAAATGAGTCAAAGCCAGACATCCGGTACTCCCGGAATTCTTACCGAATTTCCAGTAGCTTT
The DNA here is from genome assembly GCA_034696285.1 of Hypogastrura burkilli. Classification (NCBI taxonomy): domain Eukaryota; kingdom Metazoa; phylum Arthropoda; class Collembola; order Poduromorpha; family Hypogastruridae; genus Hypogastrura; species Hypogastrura burkilli. Next base: position 5,257 of record JAQFZY010002551.1, read on the forward strand.
CCTAAACGGTGAAATTCCTACAATCTTCGTGATGTTGTTGTCATCCAAGTTGGCGCTTGTAAAGGAGACGCTGTCCGCGTCTTCTGCGATCCCTACCATGTACTCACAGAATCGTTCTTTGACGCAATTCTGTCCATGTATACCATAACAAGTGACGTTCCCTGAGTCACAGGCATCATACTCCTGTTTTAAAATTGAGGGTGAGAATCTTCGTAAATATTTTGATTGGAAATCTAATTAAATAAAATCTTTCAATCTAACAGAAAAGCGATCAGAGTTTAACTTACGCTTTCCGCAATATTATAAGCTCGTGCGGAAGCCAGCAAAACCGCAATAAGACAGATCGTCTGGACGAGAGTCGATTTAGACATCATAGATATACTCCGTTTTGTCCAAATAGAAACAGAAAGCCCGTACTGAAGACTGATTTGCAAACTAAGGTGTGCCTTCCAGCTCGGCCTCTGAAAAACTACTAGTCATAGTTCCAGCTGTAGACTGCAGATGTGGTACTAGCTGATGCTTTGACTGTATTATCATCTAACATAGGATATACGGATCGGCTCTGTTTAGGTTTAGCAAGGTAGAATATACGGTTGCAGATAGCTCAAGGAGTCCAAGGAGTCCAGATAGCTGAAGGTTATTTTTTGCAATCCCTAATGCTCCGGTGTGCCTGTGTTCTCCTAATAACATTACCTATCTCTTTCTCATCCAAACCTGTTATATGACAATCATGTACATAAATATAGTATAAACATCTATGGGCTCCAACACTGCATCCGCACCGTGTCTGGTTTTGGGTTGCAATGAAGCAAATACCAAAACAAAAGATCCTTCAGCCTTCAGCCGTCCACCCGTTCAAAAATAAATACCCACTAGCCTATGCCACCAACGTAAAACGTTAATAATTTTTTGTTCATTACATAACGCATCATATTTTGCGCCCTGTCTACTTAATTAATTCGAGCTAAGCCAGGTTCATTATTGTAAAAACAAATGAATGAATTCGAGCATTCGTAATCAACCTACTACGACATTACGAGCTAATAATGAGAGACGAGCAGGTGCCATGTTTCGTGAAGAGTAATAATCCTAAGTTTAATTGAATTACACAGGGGTTATACTTGTTATTCGTAAAAGCACAACCAGGGTACACAAGGATTAATCCCGTTACTTAATTCATTGAACTTAAGTTAGGCTTTAGCTTGTTGTATTCTTGACGAATTTCAATCCCATCCTACAATAATGTCAGTCGTCGGGATTTAGTTTCATCTTTCATCGCGTCATGGGGCATGTCCATTGTTTCGGTCATCAGGAAGGAGACGCCGGCTCTTAGCTGGCACAAAATTGTAAAGGTAAAGTATGACAAGGCAGGCCAAACTAATGCATAGTATAAGAAATTCATTTCAGTTAACTTAATACCTACCAAAATAACCGCAAACTTAATTCGAGTTAACTGAATGCATTGAATACAGACTTCCTCTCTCACTTACAAGATCACAAGAATGCCAACTGAGGCAAAACGCCGACTAGTACAAAGAAGCTAGCCTAAATTCGTGTATCATTTTTTCCTTACTTTTTCCGCTAAAATCTATATTTTCGTCGGGGTAAAATTAATACACTGTGACACAATCCTTACACCACTTACATCTTCCTAAAAAACAAGAGGACGATCAAGAGGGTCGGAGAGCCTTTGAGCCCCAGGCTGGGCTCAAGAATTGCAATTACAACCATGTAAACGGTCCCAATGACCAGGAACAGGGCCGGGGACTTCCGGCGTCCAAGCTTAAGATCGGTCAAAGGTTAACCCCAGTTGACCCTTTACGTAGAGTTAGTATATGGACAAATGCCATTTAACAGGAGAGGGGCTGGATAACTGAAGGGTCACTTAGTCCCCAATGCAGCATATTCCATCTAAGGGCCATCTAACGACCCCGGATAAAAATCCTAATTGTCTTATCCCATCTTACTTTTGACAGGTGTTTTGAACTATTGTTAAACACTTTATGCTTGAAATTGCTTATTTTCTTTTTTTTAAAACGGCAAAGTTGTAAATATAAAATGTTTTTATTTTTTTTAAATTGGAATTTGATGAGGGTGGGTCGACGAGTTTCGTGCTGAACTTTTCTCATTCACTTATATGATTAAAGTATATTGTAAGTATAGGTATTAGGTACAGGTAAACATGGTTTTACGTTTCATATATATAAATAAGATAAAAGTAGTTAAAGTCGGGAACACAAGAGAGATTACTGGTTAAGCAAAAGCTACACAGATGTGAGACATTGCCGAAGCTACAATGTCATCTGAAGATCGAGCACCGGCTTCATATTTATCGGCAATATATACATATACAGCAATGTACAATAATTTAAGTTAAGGGTATAAGAGCATCTTCATGGTTCCCGTTTCTATGAAGAAGATGCTTGGGGCTTGATGAGAGTCCAGCCGTGTTCCAGGTTCCAGATAAGCAAGTGATTTGAGAACCTAAGAATAAAAGAAAATCTCGTATCAAATGTTGAATTACATCATCCTCTTGGATCCACTAAGTTCATTTGCAGAAATGATAACGATTACATTACACTGAAGTCTCCTCAAGCCTACATCTATGATCACAACCTTATGGAATGACTGAAGCCCAACACTCATCCATGTCAAGCGGAATGTCAAACTGACCTTGCCCTTGACCCCGGTAAAATGACAGATTCAAAGCATCACTTGTCATTTAAAATGACGTCTTAAATAGTAAATGGAAAATTACATATTGGGAACTACCGCTTTTGTGAGTTTACTCGCTTTAAAGTCGTACTGAAATTGTACATTTAGATTAAATACATTATGCAAGCGGAATACAATAGATTTCCATGACGCCGAATTTCCCGAAAAAGTTGGGAAGGTTATTATTTATTGATCTCAATTTAGTATTGCAGAACTTTTAAATACATTCATAATCTAAAAAGCTTAGCTGAATCCCCGAATGCTCTTACCATACGGGTTAAATTTAACCCTCTGGGGTTGGACGGCACTGTTGATCCTCACAGCCGTAGCCGTCAGGACAGTCGTGCCAGCTCCTGCACGTCCATTTCTTGTAAGCTGCCTCTGACTGGCCCAGGAGGACCATGAGGAACAGGACGGTGTAGAGGAAAAGGAAGAGGCCTTTCATTGTGACACTTTTTGCGCTTTAGTTAGTTTCTTGAGATTCCTGCAAATATGGCTTGAACTTTCAATCTGGTAAAATTCCCCGGCCGGCCCGACCTATTTATAAGATTCGAGGGGATGGGACACGGGACCACTGATGTACGTCGTGAAAACGGACATCACGAATCATATCATATTTAGTAGTCATAGTAGTAATACATATAATATAGTAGTATGTATGAAAGAGTCCTCCTGTGCTAATTTCCACCTTATTCCTGTCAACCTACTCTACTACACTTCACCTAGTCCAGTTCTTGGGGAGGAGCATAGTGCAAAAGTCAGCTCATTTACATAAAGGGAGGGGTCAGGGCCCGGGGTCATCCTCATAAACCTTTGCTATTACGCATTTGGGTGGTTGATGACTCCTATGAGCCAAACAGAAAGCCCCCTGCCTGTCATCCTAATCAACACATCATACTTACACTTACTCAACTTTTCCGATTAATGGATTTTTAGGGAACAGAGGTCCAGCATTCCTTCCAGAAAATTCGTCGTATTTCTAAAGAACATAGAATGATTCATGTCCATCCAACTCTACATACACTGATCAATGACACGTTTGTTGCTCATGGTCATTTATTTTTAGTAGGTAATCAAATACTGAATCTTCACGAGAATGCAGCGTCGTGTCCAAAAGTCATTCAAGTGAATGTATGCATTTAAGTACATACAGGATACCTATATTAAAGCATTATGGATTTTCGTTTTGTGCTAAGTTGATACAACTAAACTTTGGAAAATCCTTTTGCTTCTTGTGAAACAACTTAAAGTAGATAAATAGGTACTACATTTTTGTATTAGATAGCACCCTAATAATATTGGTCGGGGTTTCCAGAAGTCTAGTATATGCATACCTTAGGATTAATTGTAAACTGAGATTTGGTATACGTTATCAATCATAAAGTCCAAGATTGACCTACCTTGTAACTTCTAAGTCAAAGACTTCAGAAGATATAATACTACCGATGAATATTAATCAGTGCTCCAACATGAACATGAAGTAGTTGTCAATTTTCATACATTCTGTGAGATCATAAGTTTACGCGCGGCGCTGGTGCGCCAACGGAAATATTTATACTGATTACGGTTACGGGAGAGATTAAAGGGGCATGTTTTACTTGTAATTTACTACTTGTAATTAATTCTTATACGATAAGGGATTGGGGAAATTACTTATGCAACCCTGAACTTGATGTTCGTTCGAAGATGACGTTCCATATTGTCAAAACCAAATTAGATTTGACAAATAGTATGACCTTCATAATAGTGACTGGACGGAATCTAGAAACTACTTCAATGACGATCTAATTAGAGAAATCACACTCGCTCACTTACAGTATGACGAAAACTTTCGCATGGCGTCAGGTAAATAACACACATATTAAGTCCGAGTTTGGTTAGGTCATATCATTAATGAGTTTTGATCTCACTTTTTGATCCTCTGGATTTTTGTGTATCATTTTACCCTCAATGCTGAATGACCTGCACACAAAGTATACAGAGAGTTAGCAGTAAGAGTTATGGAAGTGAAAGCCGATATCCAGCACTTCTATTTTAAGCCGCTGCTGTACCCAGGACCTGCCAAAACGCCAACAACAAACTATGTATGTAGATGCAGAGGCCTTCCCTCAAAGGTCTTATTCCCTTGGCCGAGTGGACTTGACATAGTTCCCGACTCTCACTTTCGCTTTCTCTCAGCCTTACAAGGCTACAATCCCATGCTCCCTTCCGAAGGGCGATTCTCCAGGTCCAGGCCAGGCTAAAGCGTATTTAGTATAAATAGGGCCCTTAAGGTTCCAAGAGCATCACACTTCGTCCTCAAGCTCCAGCTCAAGAAGGGAACTCCTCTGTCAGTCTCCTATTCCTCTACTTCAAACCTACCCATTCCCATTTAAACCGTCACCATGAAATTCGTAAGTTTGCTATTGTTTACTAAACTTACAGTACCTGAGGAAAAATGGCCAGTATTACTACGGATATTGTTATTGTCTTAATGATTTACCGTTGTTTCTCTTTGAATATAATTTAGATCGGACTCTTTCTCGTTTTCGGCGTCGCGTCCGCCTCCTACGGTGGCTACGGATCTGCACCTGCACCACAGCAGTCCGCTCCTTCCGGCTACGGTCAGTCAGCCCCAGCCAGCTATGGTCAATCGGCCCCAGCCAGCTATGGTCAGTCAGCCCCAGCCAGCTATGGTCAATCGGCCCCAGCCAGCTACGGCCAGTCATCAGCCCCCTTTGTCCCAATCAGGAGCTTCAACCAGAACATTCGTGGGAGCAACGAGAACAACTACAAGTGAGTCCAACTTTCCAATAAAAATCCACACTGGGTGGCATTTTGGTATAAAATACTATACTGATTATAACTTAATTGTACTATTTTACCAGGTTTGAGGCCGGGAACGGAATCCGCCAAGTGGAGTCCACCTCCAGCGGTGCACAGGGCCTGGTCAAGGAAGGGTAAGACACTGAAACTGGCATCGACTCCTGCGCCTTTATTAGGGTCAAGTCGGATCTACAATGTTCTAAGTTCATCGTGTATTTCAGGTCCGTCAGCTACACCAGCCCCGAAGGGATCCCAATCACGCTGAACTGGGTTGCCGATTCCAACGTAAGTCCGGAATTTGCTGACCTGTCTCCAGTAGCCGTTTAGAATGTAATTCGGAATACCAGTCACTAATTTGATATTTTGTACTTTGAATTGTAGGGATTCAGACCACAGGGCACCCATTTACCGACCCCACCTCCAGTCCCTGCTGAGATCGCTGCCACCATGCACCAACATTATAATCGCCCCCAGGCCTCCTCTGCCCCATCCTACGGTCAATCCGCCCCGGCTAGCTACGCCCAATCTGCCCCTGCCAGCTACGGTCAATCTGCCCCATCCAGGCCAGCCTATGCCCCACAGGCTGCTCCATCCTACGGTCAATCAGCCCCTGCCTACAACCCAGCCCCAGCAGCACCAGCCTACGGTCAATCCGCCCCATCCTACAGCCAGTCTGCCCCGTCCTACGGTCAATCCGCCCCATCCTACAGCCAGTCT